>VZTF01002188.1:770037-942827 GCA_013397755.1 Cnemophilus loriae
CCCTCAGGGAGCTGGAGGAGAGAGAAGGGGGCCGCCCCGGCCCTCAGGGAGCTGGAGGAGAGAGAAGGGGGCCAGCCAGGCAGGCCCTAAGGCCTACCCTGGCAAAAACCCCCTCTCCAGTCCCCTGTTACCTGTTGGAACACCAGAAGCCAAAGAGGAAGTTCCAAGTGTCCAGCTCCTTAAATACTGTATCTCACAGAGGGCGTACCTTACATGTCATTGGCCCACGACACCCTGCCACTCCACAGGACCCGGCAGGGTGAAATTCACCTAGAAACCTGTCAACCCACAACAAGCTGTTTCCGCCCTCATAGCTTTAAGGCTGTTTGACCATACTTGAGGGCAACAGTAAATTCCTTCTGAAGATTTTGGTGGAGTAATGAACAACCTTCCCTTTGCCACACAGCAAAACTGGGAGAAGGAAAGGGAGCTGGGAGGCTAGTGCAGGGTGAGAACAATTGGTTGAAGAAGTCTCTAGTCCTCCTGGGTCCTGCATTCCACTCAGTAAAGGGAAGAAGCAGATGCAGGGACTAGAGGTATCTCTGGGTATGTAAACACTGAAGAAACTCAATCACACAAGAAGAAACACTCATGATACCTAACAAATGGTGGTATCTATGGGACAACAATTTTGTAGAATGACTTTGTATGCATCAGTGTTAGACCCTAATCCACAATATTTCAAAATTCTGTGTCAGGTGATGCGTGATCAAGCAGATTCCCATTTGTCCCAGTATTTGTTACCTCACCACAAAAGCAAATAAGGTAAAAAGCAGTTGCTTAATATTTTCATAATTTATAGTGTGTTTGACATTCATTCAGTTTACCCATTTTGTTCCTAATCCTAAAATAACCAGCTTTAAAACAGGGTATTTTTCAGATTTTTACAACTTTATAACATCTGCACCAAATATTGCGGGAATGTTTTAACCCAAGTTCCAAAATTATACATGATTTAATAAGGGAGTTGTTTATTTTGGTTAAACAAGTCAGCTATTGAAAACAGATTCATGGAGGATAAACAGCTCTAGTATGTGAATTGTTTCAGTTTTTTGCATTGTCCATAAGTATATTTAAACATAAGTTATTAAATTATGTTAATAAACTAGCTTAGCCTTACGTATTTATGTTTGGGGACCTTGTACAGCATTTTGTGGCACAATGCTAAGCCACCTATCAGCATTTTCAGATGAACCTGTTTGAAGAGTAACTGGAAAACAGGAACAGCATCAACCGGAAATGTTAAACAGCTATTAATGTGTTTATCTGAGAAGTTTTCATGTCTGTAAATACAGTCATTTTTGCACTGCCGTTGATGACAATTGACTGTGAGGCATTTAAAGCTTTCATAACTGTGGCTCCACCTCCATGCATAACTTTTGTTGAAAAGTACATAATGAACTGCAAATTTTGCATTACAGCCTAGATTTGATTGGTTTAGTAACAGAAAATTTACTTAAGGTCCTAAAAATGTACAGTGACATCCCTCTTTGTGAAACAATTTTCATGTCTCCTGATTGATGTAAACTATTTACTTTGCAATTTCAGTGTAGTTTTAAAAAGCCATAGTAAAATGCAGTTCCTGCACTAGCATGCCAACAATCTAAAATAAGGGGATAAAATATACTGTATAAAACATATAAAAAGAAGATGGAAATAGTTAGTATGGCAGTACTATCAATGACTTTTTTCTTAAACATTGTTCTTTTTGCATCCAATTTTCTTCAAGTTTCTCCCCTATAGACTAGTGAGCACATAGACCATCTTTACAAAGCATTGCCAGATGAAAATTAAGGAGTAGAATAAGCTGTGGAGGTCAGGAGGAAGACGGGTGGGGGTGGAAGAGGAAAGAAAATAATGTACAGTCATTAGCAAAGCACCTTTCACTTACAGAACATGTAAGAAGGCAGATGTCATGCATTTGCTAAAGTCTATTTCCACCTGTTCTCTATTCCCCATCCTCACATCCTCACACCCAGCTCTGCATTCTTTCACCAGGACAAAGGATAGCTTAATTGTGCTAACATCAGGGTTAAGAGTTTCCTTCCCGTGATCATTTTTCTGTGAGAGAGCATACTCCTTTCTCTTTAAGCAACACTTGGCTCACTAGCAGGGTAAAGTGACAAAATTTGGGTAAGAAGGCATCCAAGGTTTATAATCCAAAGAGCCAACTCTTCCCACTGCTCTCTGCCAGGCTCCTAGCAGATGTTATTCTGCAGGTAGTGCCAAGGGCCAACTGCTGCTCCTGTTAGAAAAAGCCATTCAGCTCACCTGCTGGAGGCAGGAGTTTTGCTATGACTACTGCAGCCAGTTCATGTTCTCTAACTTGAACAATCCAGTCTCTCCCCCTGGGTTAAAGGACCCAGGACCACAGGAAACACAGATGCCTTACTGGATAATTGAGACCTAAGCATGGCTAGACAGGAACTGCAGCCACCTGGTTTTCACACAGGCACAGCTTTTCCCCTGCCAGGGAGGCAGGCTTGATGCAGGCTTCTGAGAAAACATCATTTCATCAAGTGCCAAACACCCAGCAGTGGCACACACTTTCTTCTTTGTTCTCTGCAACACAGAGCCAGTGGTCTGATTTCTGCCTTCCCAAAGGCAAGGCTAATTGTGTCTCAGTGGTCCACAGAGCAGCAACAAAACAATGTGTTGAGAATAGATATCAGACAAGGTAAGAGCAAAGACAGGCATACTGATAATTCTTCCTCTTCAGCCATCAGCAGGCACAGAGATTTGAGCTGTTCTGTCACAGAGCAACATTGAAGCTTCTGTGGCATGGCCACAAGAAGCCATGTAAGTGGTGAACCAAGCCTGACACATGCCCATTAGAGTAATAAAAATAGAATAATTACGAGTAATCAAGTCTCAGATTAGCATCAGTAAAGTCTTTGGCACTACCATTTATCACAACTCCTTCAACACCATGCACAAGTTCTTGGTTAATATTGGCTCACACAAAAGTGTATCTTAAATTCAAGTGATAAACAAACCCTTCTCCATAGTTGAGTTTTGTTCTTTCCCAGTTCCAACAAGACCTGTTCATAAATTATCAGACAGAATGGGATCACAGAGTGATTGAGGAAAGTCATGAGAAATCTGAAGCTTTTGGTAAGTTTAATAGAATAGCAACAGAACACAGCTGACAAATACAGTAACACAAATCATAAAGCCTTATTGTCAGTACTGGAAAAAACTTTTTTGTGACTAGCCCCACTTTAACAAAACATTTATTTTTTCCACAAGTGAAATATTGGGTGATTTGGTTGTTGGGAGTGAGCTGAGGTCTGATATGCCTGGTTAGTCTTTGGTGGGTAATTCATTTGGATCCTGAACACCTAGACCAGATGTTTGTATTTAATAGGTCAGTGAGTCTCATAAGAAAGCTATTATTTAATAGTAGAATTGGGTATTTCAGCATCTCTCTCTCCTTTTCCGCTACCAAGCAGACATAGTGTCACACATACGCACTTTTATCACTTGTGTGCAGCATACTGTAGGCATTCAATAGCTTTAAGAGTTGTGTGTAGAAGACTGATGTAATTCTTCGCAGTTTATGAGAGCTCTAACTGTAGGTTTATAGGATACAAAGGTTTAAGTATTCTATATCTGGGGCAGATTCAGAGGTGAAGCAGAAAAAGAAAGTCATGTTTGGAATATAATACAAGTGTGACACAAGTACCACAACAGTCATCTGTTAAGTCCTCCTACTGCCTAATTTGAACCGTGGTTTTATTCATTAAATTGCATTCACAGCTGGATACTTTACTGAGCTGTCAGCCTTTCCTTAATGTGAATCTGGAAGTGAGTTCATTGGGGTAAGTCTGAATTCCAAGTCTTTTTCTTCAAATGTTCATTTTTTTCATGGAATTATTTTGGATTTAGTCCAGCAGGATAGGGTAGGATAGTGGCTCGTTGTCATTTCAAAGATTCCAAAATTTTCAAACATTGGATTGTAAATGAACCTGTGATACCCATAATGTTGAAGAAATTTAATTACCAACTGAATTCAGATCTGCATACAAATAAGTAGAAAACAGTCAAGAAGTGTAAATTTGAAGCTTATCAAATATATCTTCCCCCTTTTTCTCCCTTCTTGAAGCTGTCAACTCCCATTAAGTAAAGGAGATTTTCCAAAGTGATACTACTCAAAATGAGATTTTGAGTAGTACTGTTAATCAGAAAGATATCTTTGTATGATCCAGAAATTTAGAGTAGGATAATGTCCTGAAATAACATTCAAAGATGGGGTTTAAAATAAAAGTAACATCCGTTAATACAAAAGAACAGATCCTTTCAGATACATAATTAAAATTAGGTATTTAAATCCAGTAATATAACTGTAGTGTATAAACATAGTCTCATAGTATCAATACATAGTTAAGTGCTGAAACAAACTTTAAAGAGAATATGGAATAAATTAATTAGAATCCCCAAGTTCACCTCATGTTAAACACAAATGTTGACAATGCCTTATTGCCTAAATTTTTTCCCCCAGTAACTTTTATTTTGAGTTGCTCAGAAGTTTTCCATATTTCAGTTGTTCACTCTGAACTATGTAATGCTGTTTGCTCACTTCAGGCTGCATTTTTGTAGAGAGTGTCATCTTAAATGCTTCACCCATTTCCAGGAATAGTATTAACGTTAAAATGGTGTTGTCCATATAAAAATCCTTCCAGCTGCCTCATGAAAGAAGTCTGTTGTCCTTGCTGCTTGGAGCAGAGGCACGAATCTGCTCAGGAGGTTTCTTGCTACAAAAATCTATGTCAGTTAAAATGTTGGTGGAGACAACTCTGGAAAGCACATTGCTACATGCTCCAGATAGTCAGATGAAGCCTGGCAGCTAAATTTTCCGAGGATCCTCTGGGCCTTGAGCATGCCTTATCCCCACACAGCTCCTGTGTGCTGGACAAGGGTCAGAGCTAACAATGCTCCTGGTTCTAGCCCACATCCTGCACCACTTTATCTTCTTAAAGTGACAACTTCTGAAGTCCTGCTGAGTTTAAGAAAATTTTAGTTGTCAATATTTTTAAGAGGAGGTTTCCAGAACTCACTATTATAATGAAAAGCCTGAGCACACAGTGTAACTACATGTTGAAATCTTTTAAAAAAAATTGAGAATAAATAAAACCTAAAAAATAAAAAAAAAAAGCAACAAAAATTTGGGTTTTGGGGGTTTTTTTAACACAGTCCTATGACTGTGAAGGCAGTTTCATGATCTGTCGTGGTCTACATCCTGATATTTTAAATGCTTGTGGCTGAGAATACTGGAAATATGCGTATGTTTCCCTGGGAGAAATGCTTCAAGGGATGGAGAAGTTTTGTCATGCCATTAGTCCAGAGCTAAGGCAGAAAACCAGTTTCTATCCATCAGGCATGCCATTCACATTGGTGTCCTGGCAGTAAAGGAAAGAATCTGATCCAAGGGAAAAGAGAGACAAGGAAACAAAAGGCATGCATTGAGAGAGGTCAGAAGCTGGGGGTTTGGATGAAAGCAGAAGAGAGCAGGAGAGGGCTGAGAAGCAGAAATAAGCATATCTATAGACAAGTGGTGAAATTGCTCCCTTTAGAAATCTGGGAGGAAAACCAGCAGTCCTGGTAGTCCCTCTGTAGCGCAATGAAACACTGCTGTGAAAACCACTGCTAAAATGTGTGGCTTAACGCTAGGTAACAGCCAACCACTGCACGCATGGACAACCCGGATGACTGAGGTCTTTGCCGAGTTCTGAAGTTTCCAGTCTTCTTGTTGGCCCTGCAGTTGTGGAGAGGCATTCCTTCCCCTGCTCCTTCCTGTAGCTCCCCATGTTAAAGACAACCGTGCACAACGGAACATTAAAACAAAGAATCCCTCGCAAAAGTGAAAAATAGTCGGAATTAAGGTCGTTACAAAGTCTCTAATGTCACTATTGCCCATTTCTTGCGCAGCCTGCTTTGTGGCATTATCAAACAGACAACAGCTACCACACAGCTGACTGTTCTATACTTTTTATCAGATTAATGTATTAAATACGGTACAAGTATTTATTCCCAATCTTTGAATTCAGTCCTATTGTTAGTACTTTTATAATGCTTAACGAATAAGGATGATTTTCCTGAAGAAGTTCTCTTTCCATTTCTTAGTGCTGGGATTGGCAGTAGGCAGCCGTGAGAAAGTTAATTAAAAGAATTTGATCATCTTTGCATGAACAATTCTGTGACAGAAACAGAGATAAAGGCCAATTGAATATTGGTGTGTTTTTCAGTTTCTTGTAGTACTAATATTGTCTTTCTCTTCTTGAAAGTCTCTGTTTTATTCACTGACACCTTTCAGCTTCTGTAAAAACATATCAAGTGTTCCCACAAGCAGACCCATGCAATAAATCAGGTGAGCAAAGCTCCATAGATGTAGGACTAGCTCCTGCCCTTGGGATTCCTTTTTGCAGGTTATGTTGGCACCATGTCTTCTGGCTCTGAGCCCGGCTGCAAAGAGAGACGTGTGCCTCCCACCACCTCCTCCCAGAAGGATGTCATCAAGGCAACCCCGCAAGGTCCAAGCATCTGGCCAAATGGAAGAACAGCAAATGACTGGATGGAAAGATTCCAGACAGAACTGGACTAGCAGTTGGATCTTGCCCTCACCATGTTCTGTGCACTTAACAGGTATCGCAATTATCATGTAATTAAAGAACATCATAACACGTACAAGTAGGTTGAATTAATATTACTTAGGTAGTTTAACCCCAGCAATTATTAACTTCTCAGTGCTTGACTTGGAATCTTAGCATTCCTGTAGAGTAGTTTTCTGGATGTAACAGTCTTTACTTATCTGACAATATGCTTCATGCTTCATTTGCCAGAAATGTTATGAGCTTTGAGTCAACACATTAGGAGCATGTCTCTGTTTTCAGTGGCAGGAGGCCAACTTTTAATTTCACTTATTTGCCACTGGCTAAACTGTGTCATTTCCTAAACATTTCTTAATTTTTAAAATAAACACCTAACCAGTATTTCAATATACTAAAACATAGTGTTCAAGTGAGTGGAATGGGGAACAGAAATATGTGGTAAGGTGTTATATATGGGGGAACTCTACTCCATTTTGATTTTGACAGCATAGGGTGAAAATTTTTTGTATATATTCCCCCACGTTTCAATTTATTGAAAGTGCTGTTTTGGGTTTAGTTATATTTTGCTTTCAGCTGGATTCTGTTTGATTTGCTTTACAGTTTTGTATTCATGATATAAAATGTTACAGAATAAAACTGCAGCACAAACTACAAGGTATCTTGAGTGTTCCTAGAAATATAGGTAGCATGGATTAACAAGATTTGGCTGTGCTTAGTAAAACATTTGGCTAAAAACAGGCTATCAGGTAAAGAAGTCAGATGATTTTACTTTTTCTGCAGAACAGTAGATTAAAAAGACACCAGCACTGTCCTTCAGCAGTGACTATCATCTGCATTCCCTGTGTATGCTGCCAGTGTTCACTTGTAGAGCATCTCTATTTTTAGGGGAAAAAAGATCCTCTAAACTATTACGATTTTTTTGTGACTTCTCTGCAATATTGAGACTTTATTGTCACCAGTGTGCATTTGCTCACAACAGTACTGTCTCTGTTTGACAGATGCAGTTACAGTAAATTTAATCTTTTTAGAGGAACTGGGGAGAGTTGTGATGAGAATGAGAATAAGAATTAAAAGCAATCTGTAGGCAGACTGTAAATGTATGTCAGATTGTAAATGTGATCTGTAAATAGATTTTTTTAAAAAAATCTGGCGTATACTATTTCTAAATGTGTCCCACATTTACCATTCACCTGAATGCTACACCTTCAAGAAATGGAACTTTACCTTCTTCATGACTGAAGGGCTTATTGCTGACTTTGATTACTCAGGTATTGCCATCATCACCTGAGCAAACTTCACACCCAGAAGTCATTCTCAATTACAAAACAAAACAAAACAGGCCTGTTTCACCTTCTCCAACCTGACCTTTTAATTAATTTTATGACTTTTAGATTAATTCTTAAGTCAGTATTCAATTACATTTAAAACCTTAGTCCATCACAAATATTGAACAGTTTTAAGGAACATCCTTTTCTGCTGTAAAAAAAAAAAAAAAGGCACCACCATTATATAGTTAAGGAATATACAGCCATTAAAAAATAACTGAATCAATCATCTTTTATTTTGCAAAATGATAGGTTTCTTAAAGCTACTGAGCAATAAGACATTAATAAAATGTCCAGGACAGAAAATAATCATAAGTGATGTCAGCATTTCTTCATGACATTAGCATTTCTAATTTTATAGCCTTTTATTTGAAATACATTAATGAAAGAAGCCATCAATCAATACTTCTATATTGAAAAGTCCATTTTGAATTTCCATTGAAATTTCCATTTCACATATTTATATATGTATTGCCTTAATTCAGACATAGACGTAATATTTCCATACATGAGAGAGAGACAATTCATTTTAAATATCCATTACAAGGATTTTTAGATTCTATTTAAAGCCCCAAGGAAGTATATATGATATGCACTTGAATACCAAATTAACTCATTAAGATAAGCACAATTTTGTTAGTGTTAAATCAATTTCTAGTAAAAGACTGCTTTCTTGTGCTGATAATTTATGGAAAGATTTGACTGTTATAGCTCCCAGCAAATCCTTATGAGCATGTCTGTAATCTTATTATGCTGGAAGTATTACAGATAGTAAAAAATATGCTTAGGCATCATTTTTAGAGAATGTACTACACCGTAAGGCATTGTGGAATCTCCATCCTCAAGAATATAATTTTTCACTTTAGGGAATTTCCAAAACAGTACATGAAGTGGCCTCTCTCTGCCTTCTGGAGTGCTCGCTTCTAATGGTGTCATGTGAACCTTCCACTCAGAGGAAAAAGGGGCAACACAGAGCTGAATCAGGGAACAGATTGCGTTAAAAGGATGGTGGTTTTTAGGATCTGTATCACAATTCATTCCATTTATTTGTACAATCCCAATTCTGTAGTGGTTCACACCGAATACGGGATGAATGCTTTCTTGAAACAGTTGCCAAATAAGATTTTTTACTTAAATTTTACAAGCCATGTTCAATAGCTACAAATCAGTGTAATTCCATTTGCATAAGCCTACAAATCTACTGCAGCATAAAACTATTCAAGTCTGAATTATCATGGTCCAGGCTTCAATCTCACTCCTGCCCCTGTCCTGGTCATCCTTGCCGTGGCCGTGTGGCTGAGAAATGCCAGAGGTTGCTGAAAACAACTCCACCGCAAACCTTTGATGGTGGAGTTTTCCTGAACGACTCCTGTTCAAACATTTGGGCAACTCAGTGTAGCCTAAGGCAGAGGGAATACCAGTTTAGCAGGGCAGCCTGGATTTCAATCAGCTCAATCCACTGTGGGATCTTTGACATATGTCACTGAAACTTATTGCCTGACAAGGCTAAATTGTGTTGGTTTTAGTGAAATAAATCTTGTCACAGTAAGAATGGAACAGTTTTCCAGGCAAGAGCTTTTCAAATAACATATGATTCGCCTATAAAACACTGAGATTGTGGTAGCTCGAGACACTAACTGAGCAGGGCAGATAGATGCAACAGATCTCTTCATTGAAATTACATTCAATAACAGAAAACCACAACTCCAGATTTAAGACTCCCTGATAGATGTTTTAAAAAAAGAAAGAAAACAACAAACCCCGGAAACCCCTATCACAGATTTCTTCACTGTACAGATGTGCAGCAGACATGCGGGTTAGTTGCTGAGGCTGCAGTTGCAGTCTGCTTTGTACTAGGATCATGAGGATCATGATATGTGACTCTACTTACCCCGACGAGTTGTGCATCCCAACATGCGCAGATCTGGAAAGCGAAACAGCCAGAGACAAGGACCTGGCTTCCAAACTATCTGTGTTTGGGAGGACAGGGTGTTGGTTCAGACGAGCTCTAGTCTGCCCATGCGGAACAAATGCCCGCGAGCTGTGGGGCTGCATTAGTTCAGCTCCTGAAGCACATTTTCTGCCTTGGCTTAGCTCCAAAAGCAGCCTGTGTGCGAGGAGAACACTCTGCAACATGGATTGATAGAGAGCAGGATGAGTCTCCCCAGGAATGCCCACTCACCTCGTCCAAGCTGAAAGGCCCCTAAAGATACACCCATGTATGGGCACCAGTGCCTGCTGGGATGGACTAGATGGACATTGCCAAAAACATGATAGAGTCCATCAAGCAAACTGCTGAAAGTTGTATGTGTGGAATAAACTGTGATGTATCTTAATTCTCCTTCACTTTTAGATACAAAAGTGGCAAAGTTCACTTTTAATACCTGCAAATGCTTTTCTTAATGGTGTTTTTTAACTTATGGCCAAATGCTATATGAAGCCTTATATATCCTCAGGTTTATTCCAGGCATTTTGCCTGAGTAAAGACTTTAGGATCAGGCTTATAGATTCTAAATTCTTAAGATCCTTTGGGGAACATAAATCATGACTTCATATAAGTTGGCTGATTCAAGCGAAAGAAAATACATGTAAGAATGTGTACTTGTTAGAAATATATTTTTAAAGATATATTGAAAAATCAAGGCCTGTTGCACTGATGTCATCTGCAAAGGTGGGGCACTGCCTGTGAGGTACTTCAATGTTTTGTGGGTTCCTATAAAACTTGGCCAAGGAGCAAAGGCATTTCAGTTTAACAAGCTAATAAATAGTTTTGAATAACTTACCTTGTGTCTCATAACATTTGGAATCAAAACATAAAGCAAAGCCAAAGAGGATAGAAAAGAAAGAAATGCAAGGCTGCCCTCTGTCTCTTGCACTGGAAGGGACGTAGGGATAATTATGGAAGCAGCCACTTTTCGACAGTTGTGATCCATTGGCTTTTCTGTTTTCTACCCTCTGCTTCAGTAAATGGAGCATTATGCCATATTACATAAAACTAAAAAGATATTCTGACACAAATTCAAGGTTCGTTAAACAAAAAAGTTCTGTGCAGAACATTTTTCAGGGAATTACATTATCTCCACCAGTATGCCAGAATGTTCAAATATTGCAGAAGGAAATAGTCCTCTGTCTTGAGATTTAGCCTTGAATTGACAGAGTTGATTTGCATTTAACATTTTTCCTGGGGCTGCACTTTTTCTAGGGTTTTTTAATGTTCTTTCAGGATTGCAAGAAAGTCACCTTGGTGTTAGCATTGCAGCTTCCCCAACTCCCAGATAATCAGGCAACACCACTGTGATCCAACCAGACATTTCTAAATTAACAGAAGAAGTGAAACAGGAGGAGAAAGGCCACATTCATGTAGGATGAAAATTTTAATGGACAGAGTCTGCGTTTTACTACTGAGAGTATTAAATCCATCAAAGTGACTTAGCCATAGAACGAACATAAGTGGAAGGAGCCTTAACTCCAAAATTTTTATTGTTGTCTATACCTTTATGACTGATTAACTAGTGTCTAAGCTGACAAGTTTTGACTCTTAACCTGTATTTGAGACATAATGTTTATCTGTGGCTGGTGTCCAGAGCAGAAGGAATAAGAGAAGTAAATTATGAGAATAACGTAATTCAACAGTAGCCCTAATTTTACTGCAACTGCTTTGACCTTTAATTACTCAGTTTAGCTACTTTTGATGGGAATCCTCAGGCTTTTACATGTCGAATAGCAGAAATACATTAAAAAGAATTAATTTTAAATATTAATTTTATACCTGAAGTATCATGCTGTGGATAACACCTGCTTTTTAGCTTCAAAAGGCACAAGACCGAATTTACATATAGAATTTCAATCAGTTCTTGTTGTAGTTCATATAAGAGCATATGAGCACTATGTGACCACTGTGGGGCCATTACACAGGCTGAACCTACAAATCTTCAGATGTCTGCCATCTTTAGTCATACCTGAATGCCCTCATTTAAGGTAGGGAATTAAACATGCAGCAAATGAGAATCACATGGGTAACATTTGGAAAATAATTACAATAACTACGTTGATGGAAATCATCCAAGAAAAGCTTTGGCAAAATGAGTTCTGAAGTACATTTCATCTGTGTTTACATTTTTCACACTAAAATACAAAGTTTATATTGTTCCCCCTTTACTCCACCTGGGAAATGAGGGATATTTCTCCTCTATGTTTCCAAAAAAACAAAAATAAGATTGGAAATAAATGTTAAACTGTTAGCTTAAGGGTGTATTTTTGTCTTGTTTGGAGCAATAATTTTTAATAACATTAATAAGAGGCATACATAAAGGGAGAATAAGTCCACCCGGGCTTGTGTGTCAGAGGTGAGCTGAGCTGTGCACATCTTTGACTTCATGGAATGATCCAAGCAGCTTTGTACCTCATGTGCACAACTACCTCAGTCACAGTCTTTGCCCTTCATTTTGCCAGTTAGTCCCTGCATAAATAATTAAGAACTTCTGTTACTTGACTAGAAAGTGCCTCAGAAATACGTAATATCAATTTATTTAACCATTGCAGATTAATTTTCACATCAAAAAACCATGGAAAAATGTACTCATCAACACCTGCCTGTGTTAATATATCACAAACACAAAGCTCAGAAGAGTATGAGAGCTAAGATGAAGATGTTATTATTTTTACTATTTCCCTATTAGAGAAGCATGTAAGTCTTTCAAACACGGCTAAGGCTCCTTAGTGTAGAAGCTCTGCACATAGTCCCAGACTTTTTCACTGGAGAGACCTGTAGGCTTGCCTTGTGTCCCAGCCACTCATGAGTACCTTCCAGTGGGTCAGGCTATGAAAGCACCAACCAGTCAGCTTCCCTTCTGCTGCCCAAATAAATATCAATAAGTAAGGGGTACAATGGGCTACTTCAGCTAGTGAAATAAGTTAAGGCAGCTCCTTAGCCAGAATAAACTGAGATGGACCATAAATATGAATTGCAAGCTTGTTTAGCTGATGAGTTTAGAAGAACAGTCAATTTTTGACTGATGTCTTGCTTAGTAAAGAGCACTGCAGCAGAGCAGCAGGGATTTAAACAGAATAGATGGATGCCTGGCTGGAGTTTTCCTGTGAATGCACAGAAGCGTGTAAAAGACAACAGATGATGGTCACTGAGGCTGGCAGCAAGGCTGGCTTAGCCGAGACAAAGGTCAGACACAAGACAACCCAGCAGAGGATAAGTGGTGCACGGAGGAAGTTCTGTCCACTATGGGAGTCAATAGACTTATCAACAAAAAGTAGAAGGAGAGGAGATTGAAAAACTAAAAAGAGGATGCTAGACGTCGCATTTTGAGATTAACCACCTGAAACAGATTAAACAGACCTTCTTCTGTGACCTAAGAAGGTATAATTTACAGCTACAACAGGTAAAACAACTAAGATACATCCAAACATGGTTTTGAATTGCATATACTATTAAAGTCACTGTGATTTAAAGCAGCAGAAGGCGCTGAACTGAGGTTAGTAAACACAGACCAAAAGGAAATAGCACAGATTACATCATTCAAATCAATTACAAGGAAAATAAACAGAAATAATTTCATGTTGTGAACTAGTAGTGGCATTAGCAAGTGTACTCCCATTCTGCTAAAACACAGCCAACACTCAGATAAAATAACTAAATCTTGGTAACCAGTAGTCCACTCTTGAGCATTTCACTACAATCATGAAGTCAAAACTAACAAAACAATTACAGTAGTGTCCTCACAAAAGGGACACAATTTTATTCCACAAGAGTGGCCATCTAATGATCTCCTGACTTGATTTCCGAATACAATTTAAAATCTTCTCAAAAGTGTTCTACTCTTTAACTCTGTGGATCTTGCCATGGCAGATCGCACATACACTAAAGTGAGAAACATTCAGAAAAGGGTCTGAAAATTCGCTCATAAATCCTAGAGACAAATACAGTACCAATAGTTTAAGGGTGTAGCATGTGCAAACTTCCTCCAGTGTCAGCAGTGGGAAAACTGTATTACATGTAAATTAAACAGAAAATTTGCAAACTGGCAGGAGCTGATGAAGCTCTTAGCTCTCAAGCTTAGCTTTGTTTCAGCTCTGCATGTATTGAAAGCACCAAATAGTCAATTAAAGAATCTGCTCTTAACCTTCATGGCTCAGTGTTCCGGAGAGAAATGTTAAGTCTGTGTACTCCTCTAGTTTCAAAGTCTCCCAGTACAAATCTGGAGCTTTAGCCTTTCATTTTACAGGGTCTCTGTTACATGAAGTGGCAGGACTGCCACTTCTGCACAGGGAAAAAAATTCTCAGGACTCCTCCAAAAAACAGGACTTTTACTAAGATAAAGAAAACAGGCATAAAAATTCACTGGCAAAGGCCAGTTCATAGCAGAAGTTCTTGTAAAGGTGGACCCACACTGCTGGTAGAAACCAGCATTCAGATTCCTCCCTTTAATCTGGCTTTCAGGATAGTTTGTGAAAAGTCTTGGCAAAGCTTAATTATAATTACCCTGAGATCCTGGGCTATCCACATGGCCTATAACCACATTTCAATTTGGTTTGTGAGCATATCCTGAAAACATCTGGAATTTCCAGGACTTCACTGTACTAACAGTCTCACTAAACAGTAAATCCAGCCACACCAAGAGCTGTGCTGGACCCATATTATTGATATTCCAACCCAAGAACATCTCTGAAGAGACATCAAATAAGACATTTTTCGAAAAGAAATTTGTTCTACTTTGTGCTCCAGTGTGCCCTATATTTTTCTCTGTCCTGTCATGTCCTTACCCTGTGAAGGACTAACATGTTCCCTCACAGCTGTCGTGCATGTTTTTTCTCAAACTTTTAAAAGTTTTGCCTTTTGTTTGAACCAATCTGGAATGTTTGGCCAGCACTAGAAACTCATCTTGGAGGCGTTTAAAGAAAATTTAAGATTATATCAGTGCTGATGATAAATATCTACATGAGGGACATACCTGAAATTTACTCTCTCTCCTTTCGTCATCCTCTGAGACAATAAGAGGACAGCAAGGTCATATCCCTCAAATCATTCATAGCTTTTTTGGCACTTTCTGAAGAGATCTATTGCTCAGTAAATTTATTTACTTCCTGTATCGATTTTGAGCAACAGACATTTTGTGGAATCTTTCCCATATTTCAGGAAAGGAACCTAATTTCATCTTTACAACATGAGACTGTCTTAAGAATCTTTGTGACAGCAAAACCAGACAGACTCATAGCATGTGAGATAACCTCTACATTTAAAAGCCCTTTGAACAGCCTAAACAGACTGCTCCCGGTTGTCTAAATTTTACCTGTACTTATATAATATTGCAGAAAGGAAAAGAAAACTCCCCTAAGCTTTCTTACTGATTATACACTTTTTATTTACTCCATGTACAGTTTGTAGGAAAATGTGGTTTTTAGTTGCCAGTTGCTAATATGATTTCGTGCTTAGCAGCAAATCACAATCACCCTTATAAATTAAAAGCATCATAGATAATTGATCTAACACACTTGCCAAGTTTTTCTTTCTGTCAATTTAGATATAGTGTTAAAAATCAACCTGAAATAATAGAATGGTTTATGAAATGCAGCTACTGTCTGTTCTACATTTTTTATTTTTAAGTAAACTTGTGCCAAAAGGAAAGCTCACATAGAGCCAGAAAGTCTGTATGAAATCATTTACTACCCCCCAAAAATGCACTAAAGAGAAATTAAGTTCTGAACTTTCACTGATCTCTAATAGGGCCCCCTACAAGAAATTGTTTATTGTTCATAGGCCAACACTAAAAATGTGATTCATTTCAATTTGTGAAATATGCTTTGATCATAATTATTACATATTTGAATGAATCATTAGAAAACCCCACCCTTGTCTAAGATGGGATTGCAAGTACACTGTTCTACGGTAAGGTGTAAGTCAGGTGAGTGGTTGGAGGGAAGAAAGAGGCAGTAGGTAACTGTTAAAACAGGATGGCGTGACTTTGTGCACACTAACATTGATTGCAATAAATCTTTTCTGCTTCAAATCAGACATTCCAGTGCTCTATCACTGATGAAATTCAGATTTCAAAGGCTGCAGCCAGAAAGCCTGGTTTCAATCCACCATTGGAATGGGGGCATGGGTGAAGGAAGAGAAAAATGAGCTAAACTGAAGATGATGAGATCAGCTTTTAAAGTGCAACACAGTGTGTTTTAACTGTGGTTTAACATATATAAATACATAATTTCAGGATGTCAACTGTCACATTCAGAGAGACAATATGAGGTTATTCTAATCCTTCTCAGTGAAAACAAAAAGCTAGCTCAGCAATATAATGGGAAAATAAGGGTTTGAAATCGAATTGCATTTAAAAAAGAGAGGTGATTGATCCAAATTATATCCTGAGAAAACTCAGAAAAATAACAAAAAAAAATCCGGTTTTCAGACTGTTGGTCTCAGAGTCCAAAAAAAGCACAAAAATGCAGCGAAGCCGCAGCAAATTTTGATTACTTCAGTGCTGGCATGTTGACAGGGTATAGATGTAGAATGCATGTTGGGCATGTTTTTTGTTCATGGGGCATTCAGAGGATCTGCTGAATTATAGTCCTCTCTTGGGACTGGTGGTACAGTACTGATTGTCTAAGTACATAATCAATTGTAATAAGACATAAACTGTGCAAACATTATTACATTATCCATTATACGTCTGAGTTTAATGGTCATGTGCTTCAAGGAGACTAGATAACAGAACTCATGGAAATTAAGGTGGTCCAAAATAACACACATTTGATGATTTCAGTGTTAATTGAGTTGGGGCTAGCATTCAGATTCTAAATTAGCTGGGAACTGAAAGAGCTGACAAAGGTTTAAACAGTAACTCCTGCCTGTGTGTTAGCATCCATCAAACAACTCAAAGGGCAGGGACTTAACCAAAGAAAAAAGATCTCCAAAAGCCTCTCCACTAGCCCAAGAAAACTTTTCTCTGAGACCAGTATCATCATGACCAGCAGACTCCAAGAAATATGCAATTAACTATTACCCTCTTAAAACTAAAATTGCAAAACCATTAAAAGGCGATGAGATGTTATTTAACTCATTTTGTTTGGAGATGTTTAAGCTTCTGTGAATTCAAATAATGACAGTTTTATATAGTGACAGAGCAAGGCCAAGACCCAGTTTGTAGCTGCAAATCCCCCATAGTAACATATCCTAAATAACTGCTGTCAGAGCACCAGGTTTACTGTTATTTACTCCTCTCCTTTGAGTGGACACTTCTTGGTCCAGGTTTGGTTGTGAGGAGCAAGCAAACTCCACAATTGCTTTTTGGTCTTCCTCCTGTCCTGGCTCCTGAGTCTGGAAGATGGATGCTCTCCCTGTCAGCATGTTTCAGAGCAATGGACAACAAGGAGAGAAATACTGAAGTGTTCAGGTTTTTTAGAAAAAGAAAGGCTGTTTCTCTAATAAAAGGTACTAAGAAGTGAAGAGAAAAGAGGGCAAAGGAGAGAAATGGGGAGGGAAAAGGTAATTTCCGAGGTTTGGGCTTTGCAGTCAAAAGGATGTTTGCCTTGATGGCCAGGGCAAATATTTTGCAAGACCCTGACATTTCGTTCAAGGTCTCATTTGGTTTTAGTTTATGAATGCATCTTTATCATGCACAAAATTCTTCATGATGCTAAACCACAGACTAAATCAGGAGAGATGTGAGAAAACATTTAGATAGTGTGGCAAAAAAGGAAGAGTATAGGATAGAAAAGGAAAAAGCTCAGAATAAACCAATTAGTACTGTTCACTACCTACAAAACTAAATAAAAAGTTTACAAAGACCTAGGTCACCACCATACATGCAATGTTTGAAGGGGTTATACTGCTATGATGGATACAGCTTCGAGTCTCAAGTAAAAATGAGCTTGGTTCCAGCATTATATAGGAAAAATAAGGAGTCCAGCAGACACTGAATCTTGCAAATACTAGAGCAGTCCATCACAACTGGCAGATACTTTGGAGGACATCGAGTGGAAAGAAGTTTAAAGTATAAC
Organism: Cnemophilus loriae; assembly: GCA_013397755.1. Classification (NCBI taxonomy): domain Eukaryota; kingdom Metazoa; phylum Chordata; class Aves; order Passeriformes; family Corvidae; genus Cnemophilus; species Cnemophilus loriae. The sequence continues at coordinate 787,979 of VZTF01002188.1, forward strand.
AGCTGAATGCCTTTTGTACCTGAATATAGCCCAGGTTTTTAAGAAAAACTGCTTTTAAATGTATATGTCTTCAATATCACATTAAACAGATCTTTTAGAAGTTTACACTCGTAGTGTCACCACCAGCTATAACAACCTCTTCATAGATCTACAATGACTACAGCCCTTTCCAGCACATTACTAAATCAAAGGATATTACTCTAAAAGTAGCAAATTAGATTTGAGGAGTCTAATTGTTATAAAAGGGTAATTTTATTAGCTCATTTATATCCAATATGTAATACAGTTACATCAAAGCAATTAGGCTCATTAACATCCCCTTTCTGACAGATCTGATTTGTGACAGGCTTCCCATACAGACAATGCTAAACACAATAAGTAATCCATAAAAGTCATCTAAATTGTTGCATAGTGTGGAATCCCCCTGAAACTGAATGGATGTCTTAGAGGTATAGAAGAAGTAAGGGAATCAGCCACCATACAGCTGGAGATTACTTCTCCCCCAGAAATATTAAAATATTTCTAAGGAACAAATCTGAGGTTGTAACAGATCAGCCTGCACCCTGTAATGAAGCAAAGGACCCAAGACCACTTTCCTCCCAACTATGTAGGCTGAATATCAAAAAACAAGGAGCAGAGTGTAAATATTTCCAGAAAATGCACTTAGGCCAAATGTGCTTCCTAATGATGCTTAGTTCTTCCTGTTTATGAAAGCACTGTCTATTTATGTAGGAGGACAAATTAAGATAACTCCACTGATTTCCTCTTTTTGGAGTACCTGGTCTTGGCAATGAATTTTAAACAGAAGACATGGTGGGATATTTCTTTGGTAATTCTTTGTTAGGGAGTGGGTGGAAAGAAGGAAAATCTATTCTGCAGCTACTGGGACTACAATACCAGGCTTGCAGCAACCATACTTTCCCAGGAAGCTGACCTCAATCTATAAAGACATTGATCATTACTGAATAATCCGATGAAATATCTTTTATTCCTGTGTGATAGCAATCACATTTTATAGCAAAATAAAGGTCTGCCCTTGAAACTGATTCAACAGGAAGATCAGGACACTGAACACAGACGAAGACCCGTCCTGGTAACCAGACCTCTGACCCACCCATGTGCGATAACCAGAAGGACGCTTTCAGCATAACTCAACCTTCACAGCACTGGCAACTACTGAGCCTGCTCACCAAACTGAACTCTGCATGTCTACAAAGCCAGTGGCCTGGGATTAAATTATCGTAAGAACAGACACACTTAACCTCTGCTGCGTCTGAAGTTCTGCCATAGGTTTTGTGACAGAGTTAAGAGATAATCATTGATTGTAATCAGGAACTCAATGATTATTTAACACACATGGTATGGTATGGAGCAAATACAAGCAGGACCAACTGGAACAAAATGGCTAATTTAATTTAAAAAGCCAAATCAAACTAAAAAAAAGAAACCAAAGAAAGAAAGACATCTCTTCAATTCTTCAGGATGGCATTAGTAAGCCCCTCCAAAAGCTGCTTTCAAGCTGAATATCTTGATGGTTTGAAACAGCTCTTTACAAGCCAGTCATAAATAGGCTAGGATTGGAAGGGTCCCTAAAGATCATCTCTTTCTAATCCCCCTCAACACCTTCTACTAGACCAGGTTGCCCAAAACCCCATCCAACCTTGCCTTGAGCACTGCCAGGGATGGCGCATCTAAAACTTCTTTGGGCGTGTTCCAGTGCCTCACCACTCTCACAGGAAAGAATTTCTTCCTAGCATAGAATCTAAATTTGTCCTCTTTTAGTTTAAAACCCTTTCCCCTTACCCTATCACCACATGCTCTCATAAAATGTTGCCCTCCCTCTTTTAATAAACACCCTTTAGCTACTGGAAGGTCACAATGAGGTGTCCCTGGACCCTTCTCTTCTCCAGACTGAACAATCTCAACTCTCTTAGCCTGTCTTCATAGGAGAGGCGCTCCAGCCCTCTGATCATCGTCGTGGCCCACGTCTGGAACTGTTCTAAAAGGTCCATATCTTTCTTGTGCTGAGGATTTGAGGCCTAGACACAGAACTCTAGGTGGGGTCTCATGAAGGCAGAGTAGAGGGGCAAAATCACCTTCCTCAAGTTTGCTGGCTGCTCCTCTTCTGATGCAGCCCAGAACACAGCTCACCTTCTGGGCTAACAAGCTCACACTGTTAAGCCCATGTCCAGCTTTTCACCCACCAGAACACCCAGGTTGCTTTCAATTATTTCCTCTCCCAATCCATCCCAATCTTTACCAGTCCAAAGAGTGAGTGCAGAGCCAAGCATATTGCATTTTTCATAACTGTCTAACCTAAAAGCTTTCTGCTTTTTTTTCTAGATGAGCTGGATCTTACCATGTGGCATCTGTCTTTCTGACCTCTCTGGACACTGTGCGAAGCTCACTCCATGCTCTGGATACAGAAGCAGGATTTCAAAAGCTGGCATTCCATCCACTTATCACAAGGGTCTCCAAATCAGTATTGGATTTGTTCCCAGGTAAGCTTGAGCATGCACATATTCCTGTGCAATGCTACGTGATGCAAGGCACAGGATGTGCAATACTGCACTGGACTAAATGATAGCTCTGTAGTCCTTACCAGAAGAGGTAAATGGCCTTTCCAAAGAGCACCTCACAGATATTACATATATCCTTATTGTAGTGATGGGCTTTACAGTGGATTAAATGGGTCACCATAGCACTTCCTTGAATTAACACATGATCGAGAAATCTAAATGATTGATTACATCACCAAATGATTATCAGTAGTCTTGACCGATAAGGAAAAAAATGTGATATAGAAATGTCATTTAGAAATGTCTACACTAATAATTTTTCAACTTTGCATTGTCTAGGCACTATCAAATAGATTTTTCTTGCTCAGTGAAAACACATGGCAGGAGGTTAATGGTACAGAATAAAGCAGAAAGATGACCATTCAAGCATCTATTTTTTTTTACCACAGCCAGTTCCTGATTTTTAAACAGAGAAAAAAATATTCTAAACAAATTTTAGAAACTTTATCTCCTTCATGGAGGCACAGAGAAAGAAAGAAGGGCCAAGAGCTTCCAGTGAGAAATTTAATCCTTGGAAATATTTACAGATTCTTCCTGCATATGTACAGTCTTTTCCAAAAGGCCAGATGCAAAAGTGAGAGGCCATGAACTCATTCAAGCATGTGTCAGCACAACTAGAGTACTAACTATTCTGACCTGGCTCTTTTATCTGGTAGAGCAGTTCCACATTTCAGTATTCCAAAGCCTGGAGCAAAAAAAACCCATCACCCAAGCAAACAAAAAAACCCAAACAAACAAAAGAGGGGTTTTGAGTTCTATATCTTGCTGCCTAGAGCACTGAAGATGTTGGAAAATCACATCCAAACCCTTGATCTTGTTCCAGAAGAGCAAACCCGTGCCGCTGGCTTTCTGTGGGCAGGACCTTAAACACCAGAGTACGCTACAGAGTGAAAATTGCTCTACCCTTTTTAAGGCCAAGATTTGTGCTCAGCGAGGATTAGTACAATTTCTGAATTTGCAGCCTTTTAAAAGACAGGATAGTTGCCTTTCTGCTGAGGATTTTGCTGTATTTAGAATCTATCTGCTCTAAAATCTATTCATTGGTTTTCTGCCTGAAAAGATCCAGGCCATTTAGGGTTAGTTGATCACTAGAGCTGTTAAAATTTGACATTTATGTGCAGAGTCAATAAAGTGCGGTCTGTTTGATTAACTCAGTATGTTTTGGATATGAAAATGAGACTTTGTTAGTTCTGAGATATCTATACATGCATTTAGTGACATTTCCATTAAAGGAATAATGCATTCTGTGAATTTCATTTCTTCAGTGTCCATGTGTAGTCAGAAACTCACCTAGCAGGTTTTTTTCCATTTTGCCTGAAAAGACAGGAATGAAAAAAATGACAACCAAAACAGAAGATAAGACTGAGTGGGTTTCTCTAAATTGTGGAGTTGTGGGAAACAGTACATGAAAATCTTCTTGTAAAAAGTTTGATCCCACATCCAGATTTCTTATTGTTCTCAGTGGATGTAGGAATATTACTGTAGAGATTTAAAAGACAAAAGATGAAACTTGATATTAGCATAGCTCAAATAAGGGCAATAATTTTGTTATGATCACTACAATTTCGCTTGGCAAAGGCTAGTACTCATGTCAAAATTGAGAAATAGCAGTTTCAATGCTGGTTTGTGTTTCTAATGTTCTAGTTTTGATAAAATGCCTGTGTTCCGTACAGGAAAAGTGTCTGAACTATTAAACTTTGCTATTTCATGATACAGCAAAAGTATGAATGAGGGTGCTTGAAGAGGCTGTTTAACCAATGTCCACATCAAACTTGAGACAAACCTTTTTTAATTAGCTGTCAAGCTAGTATAGATACAGTTTTGATGTTTTTATAAGCAAAGGTCGTTAAAAGTCTTCTATGATCTCTGTGGAATTTTACTGATAATGGGTAGGAAAAGAAGTAGTGTTGTAATCCAGACAGGTTTCATGGGGAATTCAATAACACGGTATACTAAAGTATTTCATAGAGTGATTCACAATATAGCTATTTGCCATATCTTCTAGACGAACAATAACAGAGAGGCCACAAACTCTATCTATGTTGGCTTAGCTAAAGAATAACAGTTTTTCCAACTCCATTGTCCATTATTCAAACATTGTTATTTAATAAAAGATTAAATCACTAAATAGTTTAACATTAACAATGTGAGAAATGGTGTACTCTATATAGCCTATATAGCCTCTTTAAAAATAAGCAGGAATGCACAAAAGCCTTGCTGTGAAGCTGGTTGCCGCTGACTGCATATTTTACATTTACACTGTGAAAACAAATGCATATTTGAAAACAGATCTCATTTAGGTCACAAATATTTTAGAATTTTGACATTTGAATGGACTGTTTGTCACTATTGTCACTAGTGCAATGCTGATTTAATGTAACCACAAGTGCATAGCAAACTAATTGCAAGTGTCATCTTTTGGATAGGTTACAAAAATACAGTCTAGTTTTGTTTGGGGTTATCCTGCATTCTCCAAGGACGCTGTAATCAAATGGAAGGAGCTATAAAATGAGGAAGGGTAAAACTACGAACTATTCAGCATTCTTTAAATCTCATGGCAATCATCTAGAGGTTATCCTCTTGGAATAAGATAGCAGCTAGTGGTTATCCTCTTGGAATAAGATAGTGTCTCCTGAGCCAACAGCACTTATCAAATTGGCTTGACAGTCAGAACTTTTGAAATTGATAAAAAAATATATATTAAAATCTAATCATCATCTCTAAGAGAAATTAATTCAGCATTTTCACATGCATACTTAACTGGACTAAGGTAGTAAGATGAAGCTTTTTGAAATATTATTACCCTTAGCATGGAAATGTTTTTAAATGTCAATTTTCATTTAAATTTTTTAAATGTGTGTAAAAATTTGCATTCAAGCAGGCATTTGTGTGTGCTTTTTAGCAATGCACAAATGCAAAAGAGATTTTTTCCAACTGATAGAGAAAGAAGCCAATGGATGAAGCTACTATGAATTGCAACAGCACATCCAGCTGAGATTACACCTTAATTATTACTGAAGCCATGCCATATTTCCATATTTGATTTGATTCTACTTTGCTGGGTTCAGCCATCCAAAGGCAAAGAGTTTCTAATATAAATATGAGGGAGACACTACAAGGGGTACCTGTCAGAACTGCTAAAACCGGATTTCAATAGGACGTGACCTCCCAGTGCTGTACCGTAAAATTACAGCAGATTAGCCGAGTGCTGTACTTATGTGGAACAAAAAGGCCATGTCATGAAATACAGTTACAATCTCAGTTATTGAGGAAAAGGGTAAGTGAAATTTGATAGAGACATTCTTCAAATATGCTTATGACAAGAATCTACTATTGATGTTGCATATATTAGATAATCTTTATTCAATTTTAAGTTCTGCTCATTCGCAGTGTCAATCAATCAGCATATACACATCAAAACAAAGGAACACACCTATCAGGGTAAATCATGTTAATACTAGGTCCCTGATAAAAAGTAATCTTATTAGATCGTGGCTTATTTTTTCCAGATGTCCTTGATTAATATCCAGCTTTCCACAACATAATTCATTACAGTATCATGTTGTGCCTGTGTAACAGCATGTTCACGTACAAGTGCTGCCACTAACCAAAGTCAAACCAGCCTTGGGAGTTTCCCAAAAATGGGTAATTATTCCTCTCTTCATGCACATTTTGTTATCCCTTCATGCATTACTATCCAGCCCATCACCTGAGCACTCCAGTGTGGAACTTGGATGTGTGTCCTTCAATACCCAAATGCACTCTAAAGGCTATTTCTGGAACTGCACCATGAACCAGATCAGTGTGAAAACATGTGCTATTTTTTGTTGTGTTTTTCTCTATCTTGGAAAAAAGTTCTTTGGTTCCAATCCAGCTCAAATCGCAACCACTGCAAACAGCTTTGCCAGCAAAATTGGGAGGGCAGCACACATCATTAATGGCAAACCTGTCAGGAGGGGATGAAGGGCACTAATACTTTAACCAGGATTGCTATAAGCAATCTTCAATCTAAACCCAAATTGACTGTGAAGAAAAGCCACTTTTGATTCTTGTGATAGCAGGAGTGTACTACAGAGAACTTGTGGCTGAAACTGTGTCCAGCCCACACTATCCTTGTATGACAGGGTTTCTTGCTCCCTGTGCAGGGAAGCTACACTAACTGCAGTCAGTTCTAAACAGAATAAGCGGACTGTAATCTTTTGCCTAATTTCTATCTCTCTTTCCAAGCACACGATCAACACTGACACTTAAATATGAAGTCCTTGGACCTCAGGCTGAGCTCCCATGGGCACCAGTGGAAATCCTCTAAAGCAGAAGTGTTCAGCCTGTTCATCTGGCAGGATTCTGAGGCAGAACATTTGAAAGGCAGGCATGTCAATACGAGTGGAGAATGAGCAAAAATGTAACTCTGAGGATTTTATGTTAAGGTACAATACCCCTTAGGTGTGAGATGTATCTGAATATTTTTAAGACTCATTCTGGGAAATGAGTTTACAAGACCTGAGGGATTACTTCAAAACATGGGACACAGTGCACTTAGGAACTTAGAACATACTTTTTTTTGTATGTAAAAGCACTAAGTGTCTCTGGTAACAGTAGGGCAGAGCCCATTTACCATGCCAAATTCTGAATTCTCTTTGATTTCAATCTGACTATAGGCATGAGCAAGGAAAGTATCTCCTTGAACAGGGACATTAAATGGCACTTGGAAACTAATAAGGAAGAATAGCTGAAAAAACCCAAAAGCTTGCACGCAGAATTACAGGTCACAGCAGTGGAAGTGGACCCAAAGGTACAACAGTGAATGTAATCATAACATATGCTTTATGGAGAAAGGAAATAACTCAAACAACTGACTTCTTCTTTGCCTTATTCTTTGCATCCTTTCCACCACAGACAGCATATTAGGAATTAATTTTTGCAACAGTGAATTCCTATCCTACCATCACAACTCATAAAGTGTGGGGAAGCCCTTTTCATTTAACACGAGACATGCCTCTATCAAGCCACTCAGAAAAGTTCTTATTTACAACCTCTTCTAGTAATAGCAAACTGGTGGCTGAAAGGGATCAAGGACTGCATCACATAAGGGAAAGACAATTAAACTGCCTGTTAATTCTATAGAAGATAGTTCCATTTCAACATTTATTAAAAATAGAGGGCATTAGTTTAAAAAAAAAGCCTGGCAATTTTCCAGAGACCCTTTTAGTTAATCTTCCAATGCACTGAGCAGCTTTACAACTGAGAGGGCTATGTTACTCAGGTCATTGGCAGTAGGTAAAGCAACTCCTTTCTTCCTTTCTGGATAAAGGGTCAAACAATTTTGGGAAGTCTGTAAATGTTCAGGGAAACCTGAACTCTATCGGACTTCAGATATTCAATTTAAAGCTGTTTTTAAATAAAGAAGAATGAGACTTCTTAATCTGCTAAAAAGAGACACCAGAATGCTGATGGTATCATTTTAATTGCCACAGCACAATTATTAGGTTTGAGGGACAATCAACTCTCTTGGCATCTAAGAGAAACCTCTCCCTTTCAATTTAGTCCCAGACCACTAATGAAATCTGAAAGCAAAAGGTGTGAAATCCCACTGCTGGAAAATCAATATCAAAGCTCTTGAATTTTTACTGCTATTGGTCTACAGCCTATAGTTTGAAGTTTCTCATCATTTCAGTCTAAGAACCGTACTTCTCTAATCACTTAAGTTCTCTTTGTTCTCTATTTTCATCAAAGGCAGTAAAAACTGCCTTTGGCCCTACCTGATTGGATGGCAAAAAACTAGAAATAAAAACCAAGTTCCTCTATTTGTTCACTTCTATTTCAGTAGTGTTTGTTTTGGCAGCCAGTAAACACTGATGTTTAATATAGAGGAAGTCAGTATATATTACATTTATATAGACATATTTGGCATACTGGGTGGAACTTATGATTCTTTTTCCAATAATAAATTATTTTTTTCTGAAAAAGCATGTGTCGGGCAAGAACAATGAATTCCCATCAGAATTGTGCTAAAGAAACATTATATTCAGTACTATCATCATTAGCAGCAGCAGCACTTTTTTCCTTCATGACAAATCAGATTGAGAAACCTATAAAAGTTAAGGGCTTGCCAGTGATGAACCTGTTGTAGCTACACTGACTTCTACCAAAGGTGGCTCTTATTTTTTTATGTAAAGACTCAAGAAATGCACGTATAATCCAACCTCCCAAAATGTGGGCAGAACTCCTTAGAAGTCTGTTATCACATATATTAATATGAAACAAAACATGAGTAACACTTTAAACACTACACATTTACAAGCCATATATTTAGGGCCTAAGGATATTGACAAGTCCATGACAGGACTGAGGTGCTTTTAATGAAAGTGGTCCATTCTTATAAACTTACTAAATGTTTACAACTGCAGATAATACTACAGCAAATCTTTGTGATTTCATGTGGCTAAAATGACTATGCAAACCATGGGTGCACGGGGTGTGTCTAAAGAAAGTATCTCATTTTGTTAGAAAAAAAAAAAAAAGAAAAAGAAAAAAAGAAGAGAGGCCATCAAGAAGATTAATTTGTGGAAGTTAGACACATAAGTGTTCTGGAGACTTATGGAAGAGGAGGCCAGGGAAATGTTCCTCACATGATGGATTGGTAAGCAGTCACAAGTGTGTTCCCTCCGTGACAGCTGGCAGGGACATTCAGCAGGTTTTGGTAAGACCCATCGCGAAGGATGGTGAGCCAAACCCAAATGCTGGCTCCTTGAACATGCATTGATAGGCAACTTGGTATGCAGGACCTGCAAACAACTGAATGTCTGAAAGGATAGAGTGAGTGTCACTGAGAGCTTAATGGTGTCCAGCCAATCTTCATTAGCATTATTAAGGCAGAAGGAGTTGGACATAATAATTTTTTTCCATTGGGTTCTTTTTCTTCTCCTTGACTACAAAAATTACCACTCTTGTCTTTCCCAGAACTTACTTTTACTCTATCATCACAGCAATTCATTCTCACCACAGATACAATAAATGTGTTTTGAGCTCTCTGTCTCTCTCTTATCATTTAATTCCATTTTCCATTATAAATGCAATTACGGTATCAGAAAGCACCTGAGAGAACTCCTAGTAAAGTCAATAGTTCATAATTGATTGCAAAAGGATCTGGGACCAGATGAGAGGTTGTAATCGTAGATAATGCATACTGACCATGTTTTCCCACATGTAGTTTTACTGTCTATTTATAGGCACTGTTTGTTTATAGTGGATCAGCATTTTTCCCTGCCAGCCCTCACCTCCCACCCTCCAACCCCACCTCCATATGCCTATAGTACAATCATATTGTCTCCTGGATCTACTGCTATTTGCATTTCAATTAGCTATAGGTTTCTGTAAACCTCAGCTCCATCTTTGACCCAAGATACAGTTTTAGTCTTTAGGCTAAATACTTTAGTGCTTTGGGAAACAATCTGGCTGAAAGTGATTGACAAGAGAAAGTGGTTCACATTCAGGTCATCACACAGCCAGCAACACATAAGGCCTGGCACAAGGGAAGGGGGAGTTTCTCAGCAGTAACTGGTGTAGACCCAGTACAAACAGAAAAGGCCCAGATGGCTTGATGAGGCACATACCGGCCACTTGGCAGTCCAACTACAGAGCCAGATGTTATCCAGACTCATTGAAACTGCCATGTCTAGCTCACAATGCTTTAGGTATCCAATAAATCATCCAGTATCAGTCAGCTGAAGGGCAGAGCTCTACATACACCTTTGGCAAAAAAAGTTGCCAAATGGGAACAAATATCTTGAGTAGCATGCCCTATTTAACGATGTTTGGCATGTCTGGTGGCACTGTCACTAAACGGACCAAAGAAGTTCCCTTTCCAAGTAGCCACACACAACCTGTGTATAAATAATGTGGGTACAGTGAGGTACCAACCTGAGTTCACTTGTACCAACAACACCTTCCTACAGTCCTGCATGTCAGCCAAGTCACTGCCATCAGAGAATTCCAGTAATGGATATTTCCATAAGTAATAAAAAAAATTGTTTCCTCTCCAAATATAGGTCAAGTGTTCCTGCTTCATTTTGTTCCAATATGCAGAGCAACATTTAGAACTGTAAAAGTTCATTGATGGAAGGAAAAATGTAATTGTGAAAGACCCGGGATGTTCTCGTCTTTCCAGTACCTGAAGGGAGCCAATAAGAAAAATGGAGAGGGACTATTTACAAGAGCATGTAGTGACAGGAGAAAGGGAAAAGTATTCAAACTAAAAGACTGTAGGTTTAGATTAGAAATAGGAAGAAATTCTTTACTGTGAGGGAGGTGAGGCACTGGAACAGGTTGCCCATGGGAGCTGTGGATGCCCAACCCCTGGAAATGTTCAAGTCTAGGTTGGATGGGGCTCTGAGCAACCTGGTCTGGTGAAAGGTGTCTCTGCCCATGGCAGGAGGAGTGGAACTAGATGATCTTTAAGATGTCTTCCAACCCAAACCATTCTATGATTCTATGAAGATGCAAGCTACCGAGTCAAGTACGCCCAATAATATCTCTCCCTCCCCATTTCTTGAATTAAAACTATCTATTAATATAGACTATGTATAAAACAGGACTGTGAGTTATATTAAATAAACTAGTTCCATGACACTTTTTTGTCATAATCTGTTTCAAATCTACAATTTGAAAACAAGCTGGCACACTTGATAATTCAATAGTGTCAAGATAATGCAATAAGGCTCAAAAGCCCACAACATGTTTACAAAGGATTAAAAGATATCTAATTATGACTGGTTTGTGCTATCAATCAATATGCCACAATGCAGCATCCTCTGTCTTAGTCGCATTTCCTGGGAATCATGTTCATTGCTTTGTGTGCTACTGACACAGGTCCTGCATAATGAAGGTGGTGAAAATTGCCATATGGTCAATATTAAGTGAAAGTTGTTCTGCTATAAATCAAAGTGTGGTGCTGCCTGTCATCACTGGAAGTACACAATCACTTTCCAAAAGAGTCAAACCCCACTATTTGTTTTGGGTTTGCACTGGGCTACAGCTCAAAAACAAATTTTCTAACCCTCACACAAAAAATATACTTAACTGTATACTGATAGATTAAGCTTTGTATCTATCTGCTTACTCTACCTGTCTCCTATAAGTTAGCCCTAACTAAATCTCAGTCCTCTGAAACATGCCAGTAGAATAGTCACTCAAAATTATTCTGTAGAGAAGAAAACTTCATAATGGTATGTAAAGAATAGGTATATTTTATTACATGAGCAATTTCAACTTCAAGGCAATACAAGCAATAAAAAAGTCTCAATTTCTGAATATTTCCCCATAGGAACCTTAAATCTTTTCAAAAAGGAATCTTTTTGAATGCAAAAATTGAATGTGTAAAATAAATTTAGAATCCTGTGTAATATATTGGAGAGCATTCCTCCTCTCTGTGACGTAAATATTGCTTTCCATTGTCATCAATAAAATGATTTTCTCATTCTGTAAAGTTATGGGATCTATCACCATATGAATAACTGTTCCTTCCCTTGTGAAAGAGGATATTGATACCTCTGTGTACAGAATGCACAAAGCAAAGGGCAGATTTGAAAGCTCTCTAGGTGAAAACTGGATTGCAGTAAATATTGTCTGTAAGTGAAGGTCTGGGACTGAGAGAATCACTTTGCGGAGTGTTTCAGCACCTCAGCATCAAATAGAGGGTTTGCAGAAAGCATTTTTAAATGCACTCTTACAGCCCTGTCCAGAGCCAAAAAGGTGCTTGGCAGCAGAACCAGGAGCACTAAATTGTCGTTTTGAAGGTAAGAACTGCACCCTTCACTTGTGGATCTGAGTTTATTCTCAAACCTGAGAAAGGACCATTCACCTTAGGACAGCAGCAGGACACCTTCCTGGAACATCAGTGTCAGATGACCATAGGAGTATCAAAGTGCTGTCAACAGAGCACGTGAACTATGAAAGGACAGAGGATTTGGGGTGCACCAAAGGGTGTCAGCAAGGATCTGTGTTTCCCAAACTGATCTGGCAACCACTTGAGGGCTTCAGCTCAAAGTGATGAGGTAGCCCAGCAGTAATGCCGTGACTACTATGGAAATGCATGACCAAGCACTTGAGGAAGACAGAGATGCCCACCCAGTTCCACTTGTTCAAACAGACAGCAGTAGACATGTCAAGAAATGTCCACATACTCGCACAGCACAAACAGCAGCACAGAAACACCCATGTGCAAACTCCCTTCACTTCCCAACACATATAAAATTTTTTCCACCTGTGAAGACACACCTGAGGCCATTCCAACACTCCACCAAGGAGAGCTACAGTGAAAACAGAGCACTCCAGCCTACAAGAAAAAGGAAGAGCTTCATGTGGAAAGCCACTTACTGAGAACAGACCACGAAGAGGATAAAAAAGTGCAGCATAAATGCCCTTAGAGCAGCTTTGAAGGACAGGAATTCAAAGAGCTTGATGCACTGGAAGAAAGTGGAACCTTATGGAGCTCAGGGCACGTTTCACTGCATTTCAGTACGGTTGGGAAATGCCCCTTTGCCTCTGCCTGAAGGCACTCAGACTTGTCATAATGTTAGCTACATATTCTGGGTGGCTAAATGCCATCCTGTTTGCCCAAGTAATTAAAAAAAGCAAAGAAATTATACAAACAAAATCACAGAAAATTCCTCTTGTCCAGTGGCATGCATTTTTCTACTGAGAAATATGCACTAACACAAGTTAAAATGTAAGCCAAAACTCCTAATTTTTTATTGTAGAATGGAGAACAGTCTCTAGAAAGTCACATGAACCTATGAGAACCATAAATCTTAGTTTGCTATGAGGTTAGTTAGTTTGCTGAATTGAACTATGACCAAACTTCTTCAATAGTGAAGAAGCATGAGGGCCATAAAACAGGACACTACAGTATTCCTATGACATCATAGGGTATGAAATCAAAATGTAGACCAATTACTGGCACACCAAACAGAGAAATGAGAGATTTTTTTACTGGAAGATCTTATGAATGAGTTTCATATAGAAAAATTCAGCTTTTACAAGCAATATAACATAACAAAGAATTTAAAATTCAAAAATGCTACAGAGTCCAACATGCTAAAAGATGAAGATTTTTATTCAAGTTTCTCTCAGTTATCACCGTCTCTCCCCAGAATCCCATGGTAGTGGTAAATTACAATCAATAGGAGGAAAAACTATCATTGCTTCTCAGAATCACTCAAAAATGCTATATTTGGATTAGAATAGCCACCTCAATTAAGAACTTCAGAAAATATTTAATATGGAGGCAATGGGAAAGAGGAGAAAAGATACTCCTAATGGAAAAATTGTAGCCCTGTAATTAATCTATGTCAGAGTTCACCTATATTTAAAAGAAATAGTTTAGAAAGAATGATTAAAACCTTCAGATGATACTTTAAAAATGTCCAGTAATAAAATTGGATGACTTCCAAGCTCATAAAACATGAGGACTGCAAGAGCTGGAACTTCACTGTGTAGTACAGAATCTGCACCATCAAGGATGCAAATGATCCTTCAGGGTGCCAAGAAGATGCAGCTGCTGGGAGGCTGCTTTCTGCTAGGACATCATGGCCCAGCAAAGAAGAGAACGCACCAGGTTAAAAAGACAACAGGGCAATTTGGATATGGTGTTTTTCACTGCTCAGAAATTAGTGTAGTTTTTTAACACAGAATTTATTAATGCTGTGAATAACAGAAGACCATTCTAATGGATGTAGCACGTCACAGATGTAATAACCTTATATACAAAGGTTAATAGCAATATTTCCTCCGTATCAGTAAGTACAGGATAAAATTTTATCTCAGTGTCTCTGTTATTACATACGAGTGTATGGGATTTTATAACTACATTAGGCATAGTACTGAAAAGTATCACGGGTCAGGTAAGCAGCTGAGACAAAAGCATTACCATCACAGGTCAAAGTCAAGCAAAAAAACATGTGAACAGTCTCTGTAGATATTATTTCTCAATATTGGTAATGTCTCATTGCATCACTCTGAAGAGATAAGGACCCCTATGCATGATACTTGTCAAGGTTCTCAGGTTTCTGAATCACTAGTGAAAACAGAATATAAAAAGTATTCTGAAGGGTTGTTGAAGTTTCTCTTATGTACTTGAATGTGGTTCCAGTGGAATGGAGCAGAGAAGGAGATACTGTATGTTTTTTACCTCAAGCTAGACAAATAAAGCATTCTGAATACAGATAATCTCAGTACTGGAATAAACATTCCTACATACTTGGATTAATTCTCTTACCCTTTTAAAATCTACAGGGTACAACACTTACTTTTCCTAAATAAGTCAACCTTCTTCTGACATGTCTGAATGCTGAAAAATCAGTTCCACCATCTGAACACAGTATTACCCTCTACAAACTTTTTGTGTGCAGAAAAAGTGATAGAAGATAACATTAATTCACACTTTGAATTAATTGCTTTAAAGAGAGATAGTGAGTGTACAACTGCCTCTGGAGTTTTGGCTATTCTTACATCAGGAACTTCAGCTCTGTCTTTGAAATAGCTTTCTGTCTTTGCATAGAGCAGACAAAGAATTACGGATGAGGTTGATGCTACAGTCTCTCCCAGAAGGCCTATGCATCACAATACCCCAGGCAAGCCCATCAGATGTTTTCAACACATCCCCACAGGAAAATATTTTAAATTCTGCAAGATCTATGTCCCGATGAAAAGTCAATAACAGATAATGTATTCTGGACACAGAAATATAGCTTCACCTGGGGATATAGGAAGTGTAAGTTGCTTTGGAATCTCAGCTAAAGGGCCCCAGCCTTTATTAAACCTGGAGTTGCGGGTATGTAGGTTTTGGATTACACACATCAATAGGAAAAGAATGATTTCTGGGGGCACTTAGGAGAGATTTTGAATTATGGTACTTATCAGGCCCCAGGGAGCATTTTGGCAAGTTTTTGAAATGCACTCATGAATTCCTCATGCACTTTTGGAGATAGTTGCAATGACTGAAGCATGGAGGCTCAAATGACTCTTTGCTGTTTCATCCCATGTCACTTTTAGTGCAAAAGCAGGATTTCTCAGAGCAGCAGCACATCCACCCCGTAGAGCACAAGTCCTTGCTGTGTGCTGCTGACAAATCTGTGGGGTTGTAACAATGCTTCTTCAGAACTGTCTGTAACGTGGAATGAAATCCTGCCACAGTTGCATCACTGCAAAAATTCAAAAGGGTTTACAGGACCAGTAATTCATTTTGTTGCTTTGGGTGGCATCTCAACTCACTGTTATCTCAGCTGAAGCAAGATGCAGCCAATTAATATGTAAAGAATGTGTTCAAGGGGAAATGATCTTGTTCTGAGAAAGAACTGTCAAGCAAAATACTTGGGTACATGATTTTCTAAAGATAAGGAGAGGGGTTCTCCATCTCCAGACATTCTCAGAACACATTAAACAAACATCTGTCAGAAATGGTTTAGCTGCACTTATGCTGCATCAGGGTTAGCAACTTACCCTGGAGGCCCTTCCCAGCCCCATTTCCTATTACACTCCCTCTCTAGGCAAACACGACTACCTTTCTGGGAGAGGAGGCCCCCGGTGAGCATCAGCAGCTCAGCATTCAAGTAAGTCACAAAAGAAACTATTTATGTTCACTCTCCTGTGGGGTCTCTTAAGAGCTGTGCTGTAGCTGGCTTTAGTGGGCAAAAAGGTTTCTTCTGTGTCTCAGTTCAGGACAATATTCTGTCATTATGCTCTCAAAAGATGGTCCAGGAACCTAGAGAACACATTGGTTCAGTGATTCTACCTAAACATTTTAGAATCAGAAGCATTGTCCAGGACTGGCAAATAACAATCAAAGAAAAACAATACGAGGTTCAAACACAGATACTCTTCATACAATAAAGATGCATGAGGTGGAGAAGGCATCAAATTTTACAGCAGAACTTCTGGAATAGCAGCTGGCATAATACTAGCCACTAAAGCGCTGCCATTTTCCAGCAACAAAGATCTACATGCAGCTTCATAGATTAAATTTCAGTTTTTGATAAAGTGAAATTTCTACCTTTGTACTGCGTTTGTGTAGGTGAAAACAACACTAGACCGCTTTGCTGATTGAACTGAACTTACAGTCCAGAGCAGTGCTTTCACGTGATGATGCAACTTGATGGGTTTAATGCTGATGTAGAGGAAATTTCTACAGACAGTAAATATTAGATTTGCTGCATATCTAGGGCAGACAAGCCATAGAAAATAGGAACTGACTGTACTATCTGAAGGGAAAAAAAAGTGTCATCAAACTTGATTCTATTTGATTATGCTTTAGTTTTATATAACATGCCAAGACACAAAACAGCAACCAAAGTCCTAATGAACAGCTGTGCCAGAAATTTAACTCAAAGATTTATGTCTTCCTTTAACTAGCAAATTGATAATTAAAAGTAATTATAACTCATTTAACTAATACTTCAGCAATATAGCAATAAGTAAGCTAATGCTGTCAAACCAATGGTCTGTTTAAACTTTTTTGGATTAATCCCAAACTTTTGCAATTTCAGCTAAAACTGTAAAGCACAAAAATATCTACATAACTAATTGCATTGCCTAACTATCTGCTCTCTAATCCAAACAAAGTAGAAACCAGGATGAAGACTAAATGGGCATAAAATTCTCTGAACACGTATTTTTGCACATCTTTTTCTCGTGAAGCTGCCTGGAGCTAGTAATATAAAGTTAGTAAAAGCATAGTAACTTTATGGTTAGCATGCTTACTGCAGAGCAGTCCAGGCTGCTGTAATCTAACCCAGGGGAGCTTTTCTGTATTTTACATGAATAGCTCATCGGATTAAATATGAAGCATGTCCATGTATAGCCAGAGCAATGAAATGATAGCATCACATTCATGCATGTGAGTTGGCTTTCATCAAGTTCATATATTTCTCTGAATTTAGTTGTTGGCTTATAGGACTTCCCCTACCTCTGTAAATGAAACGTAGACATACCTGAAGCAATACTGCAGGAAGCAGGAAACGATTTTTCTCCCTTTTTTGTAAGTACCGACTCAGAAGAAAGACACCTGAATAGACCTGTGGTCATATTTTTAGGAAATATATTCCCACAGGGCCAGAAGGTTTTGTTAGTACAGAATACAACTGATTGTTTTGTAAGTGGTTTTAAATTATTGCTGAAGTTTTCAAGATAAGGATTTGCTCAGAGAAATCTTCCACTGGATAATATTGCAAAAGAAATTGTATAATTATAATAGCTTTATGCAAGTAAAAGTTCTTCCCCATTTTTCCCTCAGTCATCCCTACAAATCCTAGAGCTAGACACTAGGGTAGCAAGAAGGCACTCTTTAAAATCTGACTAATGATGAAGTTACTTGATATGAGCAGTACAGAAGGAAACCCATTAGTATCATCGTGTTATTGAAATAAATACAGATGCATTAAGGTTGTTTTTAAGATTAGCCAGATAAAGTATTAAGGGTATGAAGGTCTTAAAAGGAAGCAGCAGTAATTCACATGACAATAAAGCCTACTTTATTATAAATTGGCCTTGGAAGAAAAACAGCTGCTTTTTAGACAAGCTACATGCATTTTTATATACTGAGACATGTTTGGTTTTTTCATTAACAACTACTATTTCGAATCCTGCATCCCTACATCATCGCATTTATAAAGGCTTAAAAAAATTAAGATGCAAACATATGGCTAGGAAAAATTTATCTGTTTCTCATGACTCTTTTTCCATCAAAATGCAATAACTGAATAGCACCAGCAATGCCCTATAAAGTATCTTTCTGAAAAGTGCTAAATCTATTCTGTTCCGTGCAACTAGACAGCAGTACATTTCTACGCAGCTTTACAATAGCTTTTTGGATGACTTTGAAGTGCCTGGTGTAGAGTCAAAAACAACAAAAAAAATCCCCTCCACCCTGACATTCTTGCCAAACTAACTAGAGCAGCATCAAGAGCATCCACAGCTGACTCCGAATTCAATTAGGCACCATGTAGGCACAGTTTATTCCATAAGCAATCGAGAAACCACTTCCTGAAGCCAAAAAGGTCAAACAGAAAATAAGTAAGGCTTCCTGCAGCTCAGAGGTGAAAACAAGTTTAGCACACATGCCTTCTGCATGGTCTGCCCAGCTGCTGTTTGTGCTCCCCAGCCCCCTAAGCCCAGCTGCTTGTTGCCTATTAAGAACATCTCAGCTCCTCCTTAGAGTTCTCCTGACTTGCTACGCTTCACTGCCAGCTTGTTTGCAGTCAGGGCTGCTTCTCCTCTGCAGTGGCATCACTGGTTGTTGGGCTGAGCACTAATAGCAGCCAAAATTGTTTGCCATATGCTTTAGAGGGAGTAGTGCCAACTACGAGCGTTAAAAAATCATGAGACCATGTCAAAATTATGAGAACAAACAAAAAAAAAATTTACATGGGATTTTCTGTATGTTTTAGTGTGAAAATAAAGTAATATTTTTCATTGTTTTATCCTCTACACTTCAGCTTAGAAATTGTCCCAGAAAAATACCATTGTTTTGGCCAGTCCCAAGAACAGCCACATCTCAGGAGCTCACGGCTTCACAGCTTTTACAACTGAGACCACCCAAGCCATTCTACCACACTTTGAGATACTTGTGTACCATTAGTACTTGCTAAATTCTTAATCACTATAGCAAGTCTTGATGTACTCAGTCTGTAACTGAAAAGCCTTTTTTCCCTCTGAATATCAGTGACATGATTGATATTCTGCCTTTTTGAATAAAGCCTGTCTTGTATTTCTTCACATATAACCAAAATTTCAAAACAGACACGTCCCTGACCAAATATCTCCGCCCTACTGGGCCAAAACTGTCTTCAAGTTCTCATACATGCAAGAACTTTTAGAATTAAGATGCTGCCAAATTCCAACTTCTTTCTCGACTTGTGAGCAATCTTGGTTCTCCTGAAGTCAGTGAGATCTTTCCCAAGGATTAAATATAGTCATAATTTCACCCAGTGATGACATGAAACAGAAAGGATGCATCTTAGCAGATGTTCAGTGAAGCAACTGAAAGATGAAAAGGCAATCCTACTTTATTTTTTTCAGTAATGGCAAGGTAAAATATGAAATGAGGGCCACTAAGGAAGAATAAAACTCATGAAAAGGAGATATTAGTTTCACAAGAATGCTTTTCTGAGCACAACTGACTAAATACAGCATATCAATGATAATATACGTTCCTATAAGAAAACGAGTCTTCAAGTATATTGCAAATGCACACAGCATTACAGATTTTCTTTACTGATGACAAATTAACGAAGTACCTGCCTGAAATGAACTTAAAGGGACTACCCTGGTGGGTTTCAGTACGCTAAACATTTCACATATAGGAACTGTACACTATGATGACACATATAGCAAGTTCTTGTTCATCACAATGTTAACTTTCATTTAGCTTGCTCATGACTAACAAAGACCATACCGTTTCTGTGAATTTAGCATTGTGTATTTGTGAGACAGCAAAAAAAGTTCACACTATGAAACACTTATGACAGACAACTCATTTTTATTTCTTAAACAAATAGATGCTTTGTAATACTGTATTTTTTGATAGTTGCAAGCAAATTCATTATATTATTCTGTCTAAGATACAGGAACCAAGCATACATAATTGAAGACAAAGGAAACTGAGAACACACTTGACAGAATTAACAGGTAAATGAAATCAGTAAATGCAACTGCCACATCCCTTCATTTGATGTCTGTGCTAAAGCATCTTCTAAAGTTCCAAGCACACAGCACACACCAGATAGCATATTTTAAACAGCAAGTTTGTTTCAGTAATCCATATGGGTAACTAACACTTTATTATAACATATGAAATTCCTTTAGGTGCTTTATTTTTGCATGCATGCACCACTCCTTATTATGTTCCCCTTTTTTAACAGAGTCTTTATTTGTTTTAAAGATCAAAGTAGATAAATTCAATACAAAGCTATGCAGCACGAGCAGCACCTGTTTCTGCTACCCACACACACTCTTTCACTCATTCCCCTGTCTGACCTCTCTCTGCAGGTGACTATGAGTGAACAGCTCTCTGTGAGACCTGAATGGGACATACACGTGGGCAGATGCAGCAGATATTTTAATGTTTATTAATCTAAAAAAGAGCAAAGATTACAAAAATATAAGGGAGTAGAAAACCTTAGACAAGTTAAAATACATACAGTCTTTAGGCAAAATTTGTTTTGGTCAGGGAGAATTTAGTTTATCAAATGTCAATCCAAAACAACAGGGGTATAAACTAAACAAAATATTACAGTAAATTTATACTAAAAGGTGACAATTACCCTTCTTTCCTAAGGCCACTGTACCACAGTAAATACTCTGATGCATTACAGCATCCACATATCAGAGCATTTCCACTCATGTGCTGCTGATACTAGAAAAATAACTTGATTTAAATTTTTTAATCTATAAACTAATGCAAATTTTCAGGTGTTGTTTTGATCACCATAATTTTTTTTTATTAAATTGTTCTTCAATAATCCCACTGATTTCACAAACCTGTGAAATCAAAAAGAAAAACACAGAAATTAGGGCTAAAATGAAATGTATACAAAAATAGGAGACAAGGGAAAATTAATCCTTCACTGCGTTTGTATTTTGTAAAAGTTTTCCATTATGCAGAATTCACAGTTAAATAAGCAACATGGATCAGTATGCTGGTGAATCTCAATTTTTTTCTTTCCTAAAATATTCAGAAGCAAATAACAGTGTATTCAGTTCTACTATTTGTTCCAATTATTCAGTGTTTTGGAGGTTTTTTTTCTGCTGCTTCTTTTTCAATAGTGGTAATAGATTGCCAAAATACAGGCTGTGTTTCAAGAAGCATTGAACATAATATGAAACTGTGATGAATCAGATAAGCTGAGATAGAAATGTTTTTATTTCTGGTTGTGTTCAGGTTGAAAACCTTCCCTAAAGCAAATGGAAATTTAGCTTTTACAAACATTTACATATGCATATTGCGATGGATTGTTTTGCAAATCTTGCTGACTGCAACACAACCTGCCCTCTCCAGTGTCTGTGTAAAATGTAATGCTGTAACTATTACATAGATCCACAGTTAGAGAATCAAGGTTATAAACTGGAAATAAACACCACAACCACATTTAATTGCACAGGTGAATGCATAAAGTTCTGTATGTTACCTGAGAAGCCTTCACCTTGCCATTTTTAAACACTGAAGGAAATCAGGCACAGTAGCTTCACATTTATTCACTCCTTTTGAAAATATAAATATGAAAGTCTTTCTGGGAGATTTAAGAAACTTGGCAGGAAAAAACTCTTCCCATTATCTCCAGCTAATTAATTAAATACAATTGGAATAATTTTCACTTTGTCAGTGATAAGTCTGGACTTTGTATGTGATTCTGTCTTGATAATCAACAAAGCAAGGTATGTACCATGAAAACCTCTGCAACAACAATAACAACAACAAACCAACCAACCAATCAAACAAACAAAAAACAAGACATAAAGCCTAGGAAACCTTAGCAACCATTCGTATCCTTTATTACCTTCATATGGTTAGGGGCTTTTTCTCATTTATACGTAATGTTTAACTGTTTTCCTTGGAGGTACTTCATTTAGCAGATATTCAAGCTCTGTCAGTTTGATCTGTAAGTAACAAACTCGTCTTATGGGGGGATAAAGAAGAGCAAATATGTGTAAGCCTGTTTCATTTGCAGATTCTTCTTGTGACTGTTACCTACAGAAAACCCAGGGACTGGTCGTCTTAACTGTAGAAGTTAAGACGAAGTTAAGAAGTTAACCACATGTTAATGGCTTCGGGCTCATTGCATCGCTTAATTTTTGCTTATAACACTTGAAGCTCCTGGTTGCTAAGACAGAGCATTTGATTTCCTCTGTCACAGTTTGATGAATTGAATCTTTTCTACTTAAACATCTACCTACAGATATCAAGTTATCTCTGAAGTTCCTGGTTGAATGCCTTTAGGCAAGTGAGGCAAATTCCTAACAGGGTTTCCCAAACCCTGGGTCATTTTTAATCATCCTCTGAAATCCCTTGAGCAATCCCAATCTATCTTAAAGGCAAGACACCTAACCCACAGGTTTTTTACTGATATGATGTGGAATAATTACTTTGCTACTTAACTTTTAAAGCATGCAAGAAATGGTCTACCCTTCTTTGTGATAGCATTATGCTGAGAGCTCACACTGAGATGATCTTCTCTGACCATCCTAAATCCATTAGGTCACTGCTTTCCAGGACAAAGCCTCATTATTCTGCAGCAGAGACAGATATGTTTCTCTGGTGCCAGATATATTTCATTTGGTTCAAATATACTTCATCTGGTTATAATAAAGTGCATTTTACTGGAATGTGGCCATTATACCAGGGGATTCATATCATTTAATAACTTCAACTTGTCCTTCCCACCCATTATCCAAACCTATCAGACCCTAATGAGCCCCATTCATCTACATCTTCCCATTAGAAACTCTAGTTTTTGATTCCTCATTCAGCCAGCTTTTAATTTAGCTAATGTGTGTCCTGATAATTCTCTATGCCATTTTTTAAATTACAGTGTCATTTTTTATTACATTAAATGTCTTTGGGAATCCAAATTCAGCATAATAAGGCAAGCTGTAGAAAAAGATATCTGTAGGCTTGGAACCTGTACTGAAAAGAGCTTTCTGCACTAAAACTGGTTTTGAAAAATTTTTTTTTACTCACTGCAATGGAAAATTCCCTTCTCATACTAAATATTTACTTCAATGTGAACTTTTCCAAAATGAAACCAAATATTAGTCAGTATAAATAAAGCAACATGCATTAAAGCCTTAATAATATAAGACGGTAACAGCAGCTTTGGATTTAAGAACATCCATTCAAAAAATAGGAAACTTAGTCAAACTTTCCCTAACTGTATTTGAACTCACCACTCACTGCCCAACAGTCATCTGACTTCTGGTAGAAATAATGTCAATCTCTACTTTTGTTTCACCATCTATAAACAATTAAATCCAAGTGGGCAGGTTTCCATGTTAGAAAATAGTTTTCATCTACTTTCAGAATCAAAAAGCAGTTGTATGAAGTGGTGCAGCTTCAGCTATGAGTGTCACAAGACATCCAGCCAAGACCATTCAATAGGCCTGGAGAAATTCTGTTTACAGGAGCACAGTCCTTTCTGGCATCGCATTTCTGAAGTGGACATAGAACTGTCTCAAGCTAAATACGTAGCCAAGCCAGTGGCAGGCAGAATGAGGGACAACATATTTTCTTTAATATACATAAGTGCATACTGGAGAAATTTACAAAATAACTCACACCCCTAGCAGACAAAAGCTTTATGACACCCTTTGCAGAGGTTACATGGAATGGGGAGATATGACTTTTTTACTGCAGTTTGTATTACCACTCTAGAAATATTAAATGAAAAAAAGACACCAATAAGTTTCTCCAGAAGATTCATGAATTGGGAATTAAAGTCTCCCAAAAGTTCACCTTTGGAACAGATTCATTTGTGAGGCAAAAAAAAAAAAAAANTTTATAGTGAATTTATTATCCACTGAGAAAAACTGCCAACTACAACAATTATATTCTTACTAACCAGACATATAACCGACCAACGTTTGAGTGATGCCTCATAAGCACCTTACGCTCCAGAGAAACCACATCTAGCCTTGCCCTAAACTCATACCCACTGAAAGAGACGTTTCCAGTACCACCATGCTCCATCAGAGCAGAACACAAATACAAACAGCTGAATTTGAATGACAGAAATGGAATGTGTTTGTGTAAATGTCATAAAGTTTGCAATCAACAGTTGCTGCTCTAACCTTGATTCTGTCATTCTTACTCATACCGAGTAGCACCTGGCTCTAGCAAAAGCAAACTTTCACAGCAAAAACATATTCCAGCAGTAGACTCCTCCTTATTGTTAACACTGACCAAGCATTTTTCCAAATCCTAAGAACACTCGTTTTCATAATTAAGAAAAATTGACTGTTTTGGCATGTGAATTTACTCAGTGTAAGGAAATTTACCCATGGACAAATACTGTATGGTTTGGAATTTTACTAGAACACAGTCTGAATTTCTCAAGTCTACAAAAATCCCCCATCTTCCATTATTTTGGGTTTTTTCCTTGGCAGACACATGTGCAAATGAGAAAATGAAGGTTTTCTTCAACACCTGTTGAAGTCATCAGTAGAGTGTCTTTGACTGCAGAGTTCCAAGATCAGTGCAAGAATGAATGGAGTAGAAATCCCACTTCTTCCCAACAATCATTTGATTTATCAGCAGTAGACCTTTCACTGTCAACCTTAGCAAACAGTTTGCAGATGAAGAGTGGCAAAACATTTAAATTTCTTGCCACAGGTCAGGGGGCAAGAGTTCAAGACTTGCCCCAGATCAACTGAGCTAGAAATGAGCATCTAGTGCTCCTTTTGGCAAGTTGGAATGAAGTGATAATAGACACACAACTTCGTATGCCATTGACTACAGAAACTGGCATGCCTTAAGCAGATTAGCACAAAGGAATGTTTTTACACAGATGATCCTTAAGGTGCCTTCCAGCCCTTAATGTTCTGTGGGTATATTTAATATGGATTAACCAAGTAGCAAGCTTTTCAAGAGCCTACTTTATTCACCTATCATGCACATCTGCTAGGTGGACTGACTGGAGATAGGGATCCTTTAGGTCCAAGGCTGTGTGACCTGAAGG
Source organism: Cnemophilus loriae (assembly GCA_013397755.1). Lineage (NCBI taxonomy): Eukaryota > Metazoa > Chordata > Aves > Passeriformes > Corvidae > Cnemophilus > Cnemophilus loriae. The sequence continues at coordinate 813,279 of VZTF01002188.1, forward strand.
AATCTGCTGTGTGGGTTGCTTCTTGAGTTCAGCACCCAAGAAAGCAGACTCAGGCTTTTGGGCAGCAAATCCTTGCCAAGACTACAGATGGTAGGTCAAATTACACTAAAAGCCTGTCTTTGTCTTTTCAAGGAAGCTGGTGATACTTAAGAAATTTCCGACCTGCAATATTTGTAGAACTTGTTCTCGAGGGAAAATTCAAGCAGACTTTTGTCAGTCCCCTGGAAAGGATGAATTTCTTCTCAACAGCTGGCTAAAAAATGTTCTGGTGGCAGTAGATGCAGTTCTTCTGTTTCCGTGCACCAGTACCCCATAAAGAAGAAAATCTATTCTTGTCAGCTCAAAGAACTTTCATCAAAGTGAAGGATTATGCGAGTGGTCCCAGATCTCTCCTTTTTCCAAGACTGATCTCTATGCATTTTCTGAAAACTCTTTGCAGAGAATCAGTACACAAGCAAACTTGTGCAGATAATAATGGGGAAGTGTCTCCAGAATGACAGCTGAGGAAGAACACTCACGAGGCTCTGTCTAGAGACATTTTTAGTGACTCTAAAAGAACACCACAGGTCCTTGATTTTGGATCATACTGCCTTGACAATTTTCATTTCTTATTGCATAGAGAGTTTCAAAGGAGAACACATTTAGCAAACAGAAGAGATTTAGTTACTAAATTATAATAGCTCTTAAAATGTATGTGTTAATTCTTATTTTTAAAAACAAAATGTACATTAGAAGAGCAAGTAATTATACACTACCTCTTTCTTGGACCCATGGCCACAAACTTAATTAAGTGCACACAGAGGAAAAGGAAAGGGTATGATAAAAAAATCAACGAAGCTTCTCAAAAATATTTTTCTCTCCTTCTTTAACATAACAAATCTTTTAAGCTAGAATAGTTTATACTCTTTTATATGAGTAGCTATTTGATTTAAAATGTTGTCATAATTAGTATGAAGGTTTAAAAATTATTGACTTCCAGTTATCATTGAAACTTGCTGCTAAGGATAAATTTTTAAAATGCTGTCAGAGAGTGTGGAGAATTTAAAATGTAAAGTCTGATTTACAAGAACTGAGAACCAAGATCTCATTTCCATAAGACAAGATATGTTCTGTTGTATCTGTTTTGCAAATGATGTTTGTCGAGAGATGTTGAGATTCCAAAGCGACCCAGTTCTGTTCAGTTATCACTTGCTTTGAAAATAGCCTCTCTAAACTCTTGCACCTGAATATATTTGAAACTGTTCCCCCAGTTATTTTTTTCATTCTTTAGCTTGTAAAACTCTAACCAGAAGGTATTAATTTAAAAAAACTTCAGGTGACTCACACAGTTTATCTTTTTGCATTGTTTTCGCACTACCAAAAACTAGCTTTACACCTGGCTGCTATTATCTCAAAGTAGTCAAAGAATGTGGTAAATATTATCCACATGTAATTTATTAAAAGCTCAGTCAAAAAACAGGTGTTGCTATTGTAAAGAATAATTTTGAAGCTCTTCTGCTCAAACTCACAAATTATGAACTCCTGGGCCTTCTCAACACTAAATCACACCCAAAATATCCACACAGATTTATTACTTTGGGGTGAAAAATAATGTGTAATCTTGCCAGCTGCTCTACCTACAAGCACTGGCATCAGCAAGTGTGCCAAAGCCCCTTGCTGACTCCACTTTACAACCAGGAATTGGCAGCTTCTCTTTGTCAGCAGTGGCAGTGCTGCACTTTCTTGACAACATCACTAGCATAAAAACTCAGACAGGGATGTTACCACCATTAGTTATTTTTAATAAAATTTTATAAAATTTTTCACTATTAGATTTCAGTTACAGGAAATATTACTTTGATAAAACATTTTCCTTCCATCCCTTTAGTTGTATTAGTAGAAACAGTGATCTATTATAGAGGGTGCACCAGCTAACTACACTGCAGTCAACATGGATTCACAAAGGGAAAGTCCTGTTTAACTGATTTGATAGTTTTCTATAACAAGGTCACCCACCCAGGGGATGAAGGGGAGTTGGTGGATGCAGTTCTTCAGGATTTTCAGAATTTTTTTGATACAGCATCATTCAGGACAACTTGTTCAATTGTGGGATGAGTGGCTGCAGGCTATCCTGGGTGAAGAACTGGCTGAAGGGCAGAGCTCAAAGGGTTGTAGTGAATGGAGCTACATGTGGCTGGCAACTGGTCACCAGTGGTGTTCCCCAGGGGTCAATTCTAGGGCCAGTTCTGTCCAATACATTGACCAACAGCCTGCAGGCAGGAGTTGAATCCACCATTAGCGCATTTGCTGATGATCCCAAACTGGGAGGTGCTGCTGACTCTTTGGAGGGACAAGAGGCCTTGCAGAGGGATCTACACAGACTGGAGTGCTGGACAGTGATTAATGGCATGAAGTTTAACAAGTCAAAATACCAGATTCTTCAGCTGGGATGGACTAATCAGGCACAAGTATAAACTGGGAGAGGAGTGACTGGAGAGCCTCTCTGCAGAAAGGGATCTGGAGGTGCTGGTTGGCAGCAGGCACAGCAACAGTCAGCAGCACGTCCTGGAAGCCAACAGGGCAAACCCCATCCTGAATACATCAAATACAGAATCACCAGCTGCTCAAGAAAGGTGATTACCCCACTGGTGCAGCCTCACCTAGAGCACTGTGAGCAGTTCTGGGCACCACAACTTAAGAAGGATGTGAAGGTCCTTGAATGCATCCAGAAAAGGGCAACAAAACTGGTGAGAGGGCTGGAAGGAATGACCCATGAGGGGCAGCTAAGGACTTTGGGCTTCTCTAGCTTGGAGAAAACGAAGCTGAGGAGTGACCTCACTGTCCACAGCTTCCTGAGGAGGGCATGTGGAGAGAGAGGCACTGATCTCTTCTCCCTGGTATTCAGTGACAGAACACATGGTAATAGCTCACAGCTGTGCCAGAGGAGATTCAGATTAGACACTAAGAAGCATTCCTTCACTGAAAGGGTGAAAGACTGGAACAGGCTTCTGAGAGAGATGTTCAATACCTCAAGCTTGTCACCGTTCAAGAGGCATTTGGACATTGATCTTAACAACATGCTTTTAATTTTTAACTTACCACTTTGTCTTTTGGGCAGTGACAATGCCCTACCAGGATTCTTAGAATATTATAGCACAGGATTTCGGGTGCTCACAAGTCCTCACTCCCACACAACTCAAGTATAACAGCTATAAAAAACCATGCTGTGTATCTGATATGTCCTGAGCATCAATCTCCCTCGTCACATAATTAGCATCAGTCTGTGTGTGCACAGCCAGTCCTACCAATGTTTGTGGGACTGTAAATTCATTACAGAAAATACTGAGGAAAAATTGCATGCACATAAAAGGCAAGTGCCAGGGTCTCTCTTGAGCCACCTAAGGTGAGCTTCGGCCCAAAGATAACTGAAAGGTTCTGGTGCAAATCAAATTGGACTTACCGGCCTTGGACTAAAATCAGCTGGATGCACAGAATCTCATTTTAGCATTTTACTAGTGTTCAAAAAGACCTGGCACATGCTCTTCAGAACCTCACCGTGTAAATTTAAATTTCAGTCAAACTCTGGGCAATGTATGAATTTGTGAAACTGATACATGAGTAGAAAACAATTTTTTAAAGTGGTGTAATTTAAAAATATGTTGTATATCTGGCATGTTTATTATGAATCCTTAATCCCTTACAGATCTGTACCCTTCTTTAAAGAAAATGTCTTTTTCATATGTTAACTCTTCATGTTTAAACCACTATTGAGTTTTCTAAACATGCTGATTAAATCATTTGTTCTTTTCAAGTATATCGCCTAAAATACATTAGGAAACGGTTTGCATACTCACCCTTGCAGATCACAAAACTACCATATATTAAAAAAGAAAATGCGAAACAGTAAGATCATTTACAGGTACCTTGTAGGCAGGGAGAACTTGCTACAATTTGAAAAAATTGCAATTTATAGCGTGTTACTCATTACTTGTTCTGTCATTTAGGCTCTGATCCTGCTGACCTTCACTTTCACGATTACACAAATACTTCAAAGAGTGTAGGATATTAAGGATTCCTTGTATGATTAAGAACATTTTTATTAACACAGATGAATTTAAAAGAATGCAAACAAAATAGAGATTATGGTGTGACATACCTTGGGAGGGAGGCTCTACTTTTCAGAGTCGGAGTTTTTTAGTTTGTTTTTTTTTTTTTTTTGCTGGCAAATATATTTTTATTAAACAGAGTATCTATTTCAAGTTCATGTTACTTCTCAGTTACTTTAACACATCAGGAAAAATTGTTTCACTTAGCTTAAGCAAACTGTGATCTGTGATCATTTTGTCATTGTTCAGTGACTACAGGAAAGCTTCTGCTTTCAATCAATCCTATAAGGTTCAGCCCTCAGATAAATAAGTAATTGGTACTTGTGAGAAAAGCTCCTGTGAGCAGGCATGACATCTCCACAGTATTTGAAGGTATGGAAAATAGAAGTAAAGTTGAGGGTTTTTGACATATTATCTGGTCCTTACATACATACTTACATTTGTCTTGGTCAGCTTCCAGTCCTTCACTTTCTGTGTCACTCGGCAATATCCAAGGTTGATGAGCAAGTTGAAGCTGTTGTAAGAATTCATCCTGCCACAAACAGATCTATTTTAGATAAAATGACAGGCAATTGTTCTGTATAAATGAAAACTGGAGCAAACACTAGCCTCAATTAAGTAGAGAGGAGAAGGCCTTTAAAAATAATAAAAAAAAAAACCTGCCGTGAAATAAAACCAGAATGTAGACGATATGCAGGCCCCCTAGAAATAATTTTTTTATCTGTTCAGTAAAACAAAAGCAACAACAACAAAAAAATTCAGACCCAAAACCAACAAAATAAAGGGGTCTCTTTAGTTATCTCTCTGCTATAGACACAGATATGACAGACGCGTACATACTCATCTTGGAAATGCAGTGACAGAACAAAATTGCAGATATTACATCTGACCCTGCAGTTTTTGGACTGCATAGACATTTCAAATGCATTTTGCTTAAGTGAGGCTTTGATTTGTCAAAATTTTCACTGTTTCTAGTCTAATAAGAGCAAGAACCTGAAACCTGATTTAGAACCTATAGTTTTGTTGCAGAAGGAGAACGCTTAGGAAGGAAAAATGTTATGGAAACTTTTGTCTCCAAGATACCATTAAAGCATCAAAATATAAATGTTTTACATGGTTAAAAATCCATATGCAGCTGAATATATGCTTTTGAAAATGTTTTAAAATTGCCTGCTTTTTAATATAATGTATATATGTACATGTATAAAAATATTTTTCCATGCAGGCGCACACATATGTATGTGAACATGTACACACACAGACATATAAAATACTTTGACACATTCCTTTGCAATATTCACGGGGAGAGGTGAGACTGGAACGCATAGTTTTATTTTCAAAAGCAGTTCAAATATGCAAGTCTAGTATCTAAAAGAAAACTTAAACATTGGCCAAATATCGTAAAATTACTGGCCAGATTTTTATGAGTTCTTGAAAAAAATAGAAGGGTAATAACCCTGTTTTGTCTTGCATCAGCTGAAACCAGAATCTACATATTTAAACTGTACTACAACATAAATTTTATTCTTAGGCTATCTGATTTAAATACAGAATCCAGGCTTGTTTAAATCAGTTTCAGGAGACTGAAGGCTGCTCAACCAAGATCTAACTCGCTGGGAGTAAATTATTAATTCTGTCAGTAATGTGTTAAAAAAATCCACAAAGACCGCTGCCATGGCCCAGCAGTAAACTCAGGCAGGAGCTCCAGGCCTCACTCATGTATTGCCATTTCCAATGTGCTGTGCTTGAGACGGTTGCTGACGACAACACTGAACATGTTTTGGTTCACAGAACAGGATTCTTGCAGTAGGGATGAGTGACTCTCATACTGATCCACACACTTTTTAATCTTCCAAAAACACAGAGCAAAGACGTGAGCCAGGCAGTGGAACAGAATGAGAGTATCTGACCAAAAAGTGAGTTCCCATCATAAGTTATGTTCTATACTCCAATAAATTGGAGTAAAAATTTTGTTAATCAATGCAATATTCACATAAGATGAAGTTTCCTGCTCTTAACAATGACAGACTAATAAGGACTGCTGAATACCACTTTAAACTATCTGAATAAATAAAATGATTGTAAAATTTCCTGTGTTCAGAAAATGCTATGGTAAACAAGGGAGTCACTAGTATTTTCATCTCAACAGCTATTGACAAGTATCACAGAACTGTGTCACTTCAATGGAATCCATCCTGAAGAGATAAGCAGAGTTCAACATTCCTTTGCCAATTTATACAAAACACCAAAGGATTAGGAACATGCATAAAAGTAGCTCTGCCAAAGGATTTGGAACCCTGATTTATTACCTTTATAGAGATAATAAAACTATTTCTCTAGGTAGCATTTCTTTGCTATAATTCAATTCAGCCTTGAACAGAGCTGATAATAAAACACACCTGTTAGAACTTAGTAATATTACGTGTGCCAGGAGGCAGAAACTTGTCCACAAAATCTCAGATCATTATAAGTCTTGAGCATTAAAAAAGCCCCAAAACATTCTTAACAGCTGATAAGTTAAGTACTTGCCAAATTATTTAAGATTTGTGCTACAACAAGATTAAACCACTCATGCCGGAGCACGAACTTTACTAAAGCTTAAGAACTTTGATTTGTATTTATTAGTAATATTTTTCTATTTAGACTTCTTATGTTACTCTGAAACACATTATAATCTAGGAAGCATACATAAGGCATTGAGAAGTATATTAAAATTCCCAACAAATAAACAAGTAAATAAATAAATAAATAAATACAGCTCCCTATGGTAAAACGTGCTCCTGGTACCCAGCAGGCACATTCTTTTCAATTGGCTTATTCTCATCAAATATATATCAACGTTGTACTGATTGATTCCATTAACATCACCTAAGAGTAAGGAAGCAGAATTATTTGCAAAATCTTATCATCGTATCTTCTATAGGATTGGCAATATAACCACAGTGTATTTACATCTAGTAGAAATTCCCAGTTGAGACCATAAGGCTAATAAGAATAAAGGTGATTTCCCTTCTTTTATTTTACTGGTTTTATACAGGAAGAGGATACAAAACCTACAATAAAAGTCACAAAATAAATTACAGTATCAGCCTTGAGTTTCATATGTTTGTGATCTGTAAAAGTACAAAGACAGACTGGACTCTTGTTCTCCTACCCCAAACCATCTCTGCCTTTTTAAAATATGTCTCCATGGTCAGAGAGAAGCTGTGACACAAGAAAACGAAATCATATGGCCACAAATAGGAGGAAACTTCTAATATGCCAAAAAATGCCACAGGTCAGATGTATTTCCTGGGTATGTTCTGTCTAAATCCACTTCTCTAAGTGACCAGGAACTTTAGCGGACAAAGACAGCTTAAAAGGGCTCCTAAAGCTTCTAGAATAACACTCCAAAAATGAGTGGCAGATTGGCCAGACCTCCATCAGCTACCTTCTGATGTCCGTGGGCCTTACAACCTGGCAGAGGCTGGTCTTCAGTATGAGCATGTCATACTAGCAGCTTTCCCCTTGGAAGCAGAGCTACTCCCAAGTGGAGTTTCCATTATGTCAAAGGTCACTTGTGCATGTCAGAAAGGATAAATAGGGTCTGAGCTGGGTCACTAGCAGCCAAGGTACTATTGTACCCAGTGAGCAAAGAGAAAGAAAAGAATTTGTCACATCTAGAAGGGATTTCAACAGAGGATAAGATCCTGCATAGAAATGCTGAGGTTTAACATCAGCTTTACAGTGGATTGCTGGCTGAATCTGTACATGCTATTCTAACTGGAAAATAGAATAATAATATTGCTCACTTCCTAAAATTCTTGAGACAAATGTATACATATATTAAAAGTATAACAGGACACTTACTGTGAGAGCTATCAGCAAACAGAAGTAACAGGACACAGCAAATTAAATGGGACTCTTGCTTGTTATTACTATAACTACAGAAAGGCTGTGGAAGAAAGCATTTTTAATTGCCTGCCTTTTTACGGGAAAGATCAAAAGTGAGGGGCAGACTGGATATCCCTTGGTCAAGATGCAGTGCTCATTACATACACATACTTTCAGGAGTATATACAATAATTTTACTTGGCATCACATGACTATGTATCAGTTAAGACTGCCTAAAAAGGAAGAAAAAAAGGGGTGAAGAATTTAGCGGGAGACACTTAAACCCTCCATTTCTTCTGAATATCTTTTAGTTAAAAATTAATTTCAATTCTTATTTTCTGGTACACAAGAAAATTCTAATAAACAAACACATCCCACACTTCAAAAGGGGACACAAAGTGATTTTTTTTGTAAAAAAAGAAGTGTTAAAATTACTTTTTTTTTTTCCATGGAAAAGTTATGGTTTGAAAATATATCAACTGGCAGCAAAGACACTTTCAGGAGAATTGTTGTCACCTTCAGTCCTCACATCTTTAATCTGGATATTCAGTTCTAAGTGAAGAAGCAGCTCAAGTGATGGCATTAGTGCACTGTCATTCAAACACCAAAATAATGAGGATTTATTTCACCACCAAATTCAAGTAAGATTTCCTCCCCAAATTCTTTAGTTTTAGAGTAATCTGTGCCTCATTTCCTTTCCTTCACAACAAATAACTGACATCATATAATTAATTGCAGGATTATACGAAGTATTTAATCTCTAATTTTTCTACAAGCAACCCTAAGCAACACTATAATAAACAACAGTTTAAATTTTCTTTAGAAGTCATTAGACTGATAATGCATTGTGTCAAGTGTCACACCCAACAAATTATTAAAACAGATGATACTTCTCAGAAACAATCTAAAGGTATGATATAATTTTCAGTCTTGGAAAAAACATCTCCAGGCTTTGACAAATGGATTACAAAGAGATTGGTAACAATGATGGGAACCAACATATTCCACCATTAAAAAATTAGCAGTCTAGACATATAGTTCCTTCTCAAGTCAGTATAGAAGGACTGGCATATCCTGAGAAAAGACTCACCTTTGTAAGGCATGTATAGAGATAGACAGCAGGGCTTTTCTTTCACACGTGCTTTTATTTCCACTGCCTACACACTGAAGGTATCTTTAAGGCAGCTAAGGTTAGCAGAGGAGAATCCTACTCAGAATTTACAAGGTACTTTAATTGTTTGTCCTGTTTTGTTTTAAACAAAGACTAGTCCTGTAAAAGCCATTAATATGGGACAAGAAGTTTTTATGCTGTAAATCAGCCTAGTTAACATGCACATAGTATTTGACAGTGATTCAACAATGTTGGACATTTTCTCTTGCAATTCAGTTTGGTGCTTTGGAAAAACCTGTCCTTTCAGTGATGCCTAAGTAATCATTCCAATTGCCCAAAAAATGAAATAAAAAGTAGATCAAGAAAATATCATGCACTGCCAGTGTGGCAGGAAAAAAACTACCACAGAACATAAAGATTAGATAAAGTTTTGTTTAGTATTCCAGAGGTATGCAGCTGTTAGAAACTGCACGGCTAATAAAACTGCTATGAATTGTACAGGCAAAGCCCTACTGAGCTCATGGTAAATTTGGGGGGCACAATTGTTCCAGTATGATTTCTGCAATAATACTGACATTCTCTAATGAGTACCTCTCAAAGCTGAGCAGTATTTCCTTGCTAATTTTCTCATCACTATATTTCAAGTTCTTTTCAGCACAGTAGGTTACATTAGGTATACTGATGTTACTTGAACATAATATGCAATCAAGTCTTCGCATTATTAAACATAGCAAAAACATTAAATTGAAAATCTTACTTCTGATAAACTGTTTCTCTGAGTAGTGACAGTTCCAACAACATCTCCACTCACTTGCACAGAAAGCCCTGAAGCAGCACTGAGGGTCCTCCCCATTTGGCTCTTGGATGACAAAGATCTGCTTCTTTGCATGCTAATAATGCCTTCCCTATTTCCTTGGTTGCTAGGGGTAAGAGGCCGTGACAACAAGCTATTTGGGGTCATAGGTCTGCTCCCTGGAGTTGATGGCCTGTTGGTTTGTGCACCAGGAGTTGAAGGTCTGCTGTTTGCGACACTGGAGACCTGTGTTCTGCTGTTAGCAGGCAGCGGTGGTGATTTGTTTCCTTGGAGCTGAATGTTCTTCCCTGTCAGATTTGGCACCTGAGGCCTTGGGGTTTGGCCCTGCGCAGCTTGAAGATTGCCTTGATGGTCAGATGTAACTACACTGGGATGCTGGACACTAGGGCTTCTTGAGAGCCTTGCTTCTTCCCATAGTGCGAGGTCCTTCTCAATGTCTGTGCACACACACAAACAAAACAGAAAAGAAAGAAACTCACTGTCTGTTTCTCTCTGGTTTAAAACTCTTAATGATTTTCTCCAATGTAAGTGAAAACCTGAAGCTATGCAGAGAAATTCATGCTTCAGATAAAAGGCATCAGAATTAACAGTTCAAACGTTTGGCAAGCATTTCCTTAAAGCTTATTTACATTTGATTCACTGCAAACACAGCTATCCCACAGAAATTAAATATTACCTCTTCATTGAATGTCAACACAACCTATAAAAATCCCTCTTGTTTCAACAGAATTATGTCTCTGTGGCTTTTGCACAGTTACTGCAAAATCAAGATTAGTATCAAACCAAGATGGAGCAGCAATGTAAACATGCCATCCTCAGCTGCGCTGAAGAGCAATCCAAAACCGGCTCAAGGCAAAACATTTGCTTCTGATCTTGCTGTCTACTGCCCAACCAAAACTCGGAGGGAAATAACTATTGAACTCTGGCATTTCTGGATTCGTGATCCTGTTTGAACCTGAATTTTATGCTCTGGCCTGCCATCAGTGCCGCAGCACGTGATGGGGTCACCAATATCCAGAGTCCAAGGAGAAAAGGTGATGGCCATTGGGTGGTCCAATCCCTACCTCTCACACAGCCATAGGAAATAAGATCTGATTTAAAACCACAACAGATTAAGGACAGTGAATGAAAAGTGTCTCCTGAAATAATATAAATCATATTAATGCTACCAATGAATTAAATCAGAATATATCCATCAAAGTCAGGCGACGGTAGCTGGAATTTAGGTTAGCATTGATAACATATTGAAAGTCCTTGCAAGTACAAATGTAGAGCTTAAGAAACAGTTTAATCAAGTTTATTTTATTTTACACTACTGTTATGAATTTTCACTTTCACTGACGTACTCTACTGTACTTGATTTTGATAGAGACAGCTGATTCTCTTTAAAATAGCAATGCCATTTCCCATTAACCTGCACAAGTCACAGTCCCAGAAGCTGTAAGTCAGCAAGGCTCTACTGATTTAAACACCTATTAAGTCAACTTGTCTAAAATAAGCATTTAATTTTCTAATTTTAATAACAATTATTTCACGTTCCAAAAGTCCTAAAATAAACAGATTCTAAACTGCATATTGGAAAATGAGATTTTCTTTCACTTGTGTTTACCAGTAGGTATAAAAGGAATGTTGTGTGTTAAATAATTAAAGATGAGCTGCCTTTAACATCAACATATTTCAGAAGATCTTGAAAACAGGAAAATAAGCCATGCCAATTTCATGTTACTAGTCTAATACAACATATTGCACATAATTCAAATGCTATTACTAGAAAAGCTAGTAAAACTGAAATAGTCGAGAAAGCCTCAGATAAAAGTGTCTCTCAACTTTTTAAAGATTAAATATTTTGCTGTTAGCAAATTTCAAAACAGTCAATATTTCTAGCACATAGTTAAGACTATTTCTAACTGCTGATCCCTTAAAATTAATTATTTCCATTTTGAAATTATTACATCTTGAACTACTCTTCCACTATGCTTTCACTTTGGAACTTCGTAGAATCAGAGAATGGTTTGGGCTGGAAGAAACCTTAAAGGTCACCTGGTTCCAAACCCCCTGGTTATGGGCAGGGATGCCTTCCACTAAATGAAGTTGCTCAGAGCCCCATCCCACCCAGCCTTGAACACTGTCAGGGAGAGGACAACCACAGCTTTTCTGGGCAACCTGTTCCAGTGCCTCACCACTCACACAGTTTAGAATTTCTTCACATCTAATCCAAGTCTCTCCTCTTTTAGTTTAAAGCCATTATTCCTTGTCCTATCACTACATACGCATATAAAAAGTGCCTCTCCAGCTCTCTTGCAGGCCCCTTTAGTTACTGGAAAGTCACAATTAGCTCTCACTGTAGCCTTCACTCCTCCAGGCCAAACAATCCCAAGTCTCTCAGACTGTGAAAGGTGCTCCAGCCCTCTGAGCATCTTTGTGGCCTCCTCTGGACACCCTCAAACAGGTTCACATCCTTGTTATGTTGGGGGTCCCAGAGCTGAATGCAGCACTCAGGTGGGATCTCATGAGCATGGAGTAGTGAATCACAGAATCTTCTGAATAGGAAGCGAGCCACAAGGACCATCAAGTCAAACTCTTCAGTTTGGCCCGTACGGGGATTGAACCCGCGACCTTGGCGTTATTAGCACCAGGCTCTGCCCAACTGAGCTGATCTTAGAGAGAGGAGAATCAGCTCCCTTAACCTGCTGCCTGCTCCTCTTTTGGTGCAGAATGTGTAAGATGCCTGCCAAAAAATCAGGGGCCAACAAATGATACAGTGGGACACTTGATTTAAATCAAATAAAGAATATGATCTTGTAAAGATTCAGCTTAGTCTATCTCTGCAAAATTACAGACCTCCAACTTGCCTGTAGTGAATTCAGTATGCTAAGAAATAGCATGAATATTGAATGATTTAATAAGAGTTAAATAAACATAATATGCTGGCTCATGTTTCCTTAATTTCATATAGCAATCAAGCCGCCAGATAAACCAATTATTATAATCATTTCTCTACATATAATTAACATGTTTCCATAGCATAATTATTCAGTTTTATTTACACATCCTCTGTTTGATTTTGCTTTACTATAAGCTTTTCAACCAGAAAGAAAAAGAAATCACACATGCCCAGCTTTTCAGTATTATCTGATCCATAATAAATAACGCAATTGAATTATGACTTAGGATTTTTAAAAGTCCTTGTTGATGTCATTTAAAGGAAAATAAAATGCAACAGAACAACGCAAAGCCATTTTGCTTTCAAATAAAAAAATAGCAGAATAAGGATATGATTCATATGCACTCACAAACTCTTTATTTTTTAACAGTTCTTCTTGTGATAAAATATTTTCCAGAAGTATAAAAAGACCACAAAATCAGTGTAACAAACCAAACTGGCAAGATACTGGAATCAACTACTAAAAAAAATATTCTCCATTTGCGTGTGATATAAAGCAGCCATAGTAACATAAAAGCCTGGATTTTAGACAAAAAAAGATATGAGCCATATGTAGAGAAAGAAAAGAAAACTGATTGCTCCAGCATCTGATTTTGTAAAACTGCTGCTTTCAAATATCAAGGTACTGAGGCAGTTACTGGCAGTTGGTGCAAGTCCCTAATTTAGGCACAGGCACCAAATGATGCCTTATGTTAGGAGTGAGTTTTATCCAGCACATAGTCCATAAGGAAAGGCCAGGCCACTTTAGAAGGTGTATCTGAGACAAGGGACCATATTTCATCATTACACAGGTAATCCAAGTCATAGCTTAGGCATCTAAATTACTGCCTAGATAGGCAGCCATTTCGTAGAATTAATAGATTCCATTGCGCTTGCTGAGAGAACTGAAACAAGAGACTTGCTGATATCACAGACACTTGAACTTTTGCAAATGTATAAGACAAATGAGGCTAAGCAAAACCATAGCATTATTATCTGAGGTACTCTAAACTGATTATTCATGGAAATTATGTTATTCTTGTCTTTGAGGGGAGTAATTGTCTCAAGCACCACTGGTGTTATAATAGGACATGAATTATCAGGAATACAATAGTCCAATGTCTAATAATTGGGCTGTTTTCATGTGAAGTTCTCAGCCAGACAAAAATTACTGAATGATAGAACAGCTGAACCTCATGTTACAGCTTTACTGAAATAACAGGCTCAAAGTCAAATGACAGGAACAGCATCAGTGTGAGAGAGAAAACCTTGTGGGTCACACAACTGCAGACTGAACCTCAGAGATTAAGTGAATGTAGCTAGATAGTTTACAGTCAATTAATTATTTAAAATTCCATATTCTATCGAATATTGTAGTTATTACTGTCAGCTTTGCCAAGGGACTGCATTTTTCATAGCATAATGCATACAGGAACAGCTTGTATGACCATGGATGCGAGACCAGTTAGGACATAAATCAAATTAGGGAGATCTTTACCAGACCCATCCCGAGTGACAACGGCAGCAACATAAGGGAAAACAAGTGCTACCTCAGTAGCAGAGGCCCCTGGGGTACACAGGTCCCTGCTATGCTACAGAAACCACATATTGGTTTGCTGCTCTCCTGATTCTCTCAAGACATTCCTGGGAGTTTCAGTTTAGAGAGAGGGCTCATGGCTTTTTCAGTCTGGTTTGGCAGTGGCTGCAACTCTGATTGTTATAAGCTTTATGAACCTATCCAAAAAAAAAAAAAAAAAAGAATGACAGCATCTCTATTGTCAGACACAAAACCCACCTAAAAAGGCTTCATTTGTATATACCATAATTTTTAGTTCTTGCTCCATTATGAGCAAAACCTATTCCTAAAAAGCTCTCCTCGCTGTGCTCATAGCTTTGTCTTCTGCCTTGACCTCAGCTGCAACATCCCCTTTCTAAAGAGGATATATCTCCCAAGTCTTTCACACCAGTGTTATTGGCAAGATAAATATCCAAAGCCTTTTAAAAAATCACACCAAAAGTGTTCTCTGCCTCACTCTCTAAATAACTTACAAGAAGGATCAGATAAATTTCATTTCTACCTTCATTTTACATGTACAGTCTTTACGTTCCAGTGAAGCATTACTTTTCCCAGAATTAGTCTATGAAGCTTTCACCATATGACAAATAGCGTACATAACATGGGACTACCACGCTATGGGTCTATGCCATATCTTATAATGAAAGCTGAAGATAGAAAACATTGGTTTTAAAGAAGAACAAATTGCAAGCTACATTTTAGACTATCCCTCATTAATTTTTATAAAGCTCTGTAACATCTTTTTACCTAAAACCCCACACTTCTTTGTTTGACTTTTCAGAAATGGTTACCCCATCAGAGATGTCAAAGGCACTCCAAGGCACACAAATTAACAGACTTCACTCAACCAGAATTCTCATGAACAAGGTGAGTTTTTCCTGCAAAGCAATCTATTCTCCACTTAAAGATCCACTGCAGCCTGCTTTTAAAGACTATTTAACAGTAAGTAAAACATCAGCACCTCCTTACTGCATAAGTCTGAGTAAAACATGAAAACAAAAAAAAGGTGCATTATTATGCTTTCAGACCACAGTATATTTAACACAGTTTAATTACTATTTAAGTACTTACTGTAATTACGGTGAAGTTCATTACATCTACAAATAAAACACTAATTGTGTTTTCCTCAATGAAAGAACAAAATTTAAGTTTTCATCTGTTTTCATTGGCATGTGAGTGAGGTAATTTTTCCTTCATCTGAAATATTGGCACAGCAAGCTGGGTGAGTACTTCTAGGCATTTGATATTGTTCCTTGATCCCATACATACCAGCTAGGTGCTTTTCCATGGTCTGAAGTTCTTTTGCTGCTAAGGAGTCCTTTAGGAGTTTCTGCCTTGGGGAACCTCCAGGTCTGACACTCACGGCATCCAAGGTCCAAACTGTCTGAGACTTACACAGATAAAAAGAAAATGGAATACTTTTAATCTGGTTTCATATTTATATATGAAACAATAAAAAGAGTGGTGTCCCCATTTAGGATCAGGAATCTGCTGCTTATTATGTAGAATATATAAAATTTTATGTAAAATACTACAAAATATCATTTTTTAACATAAATAAAATAAATAGTAGGAATTAGTTAAAAGAAGCAGCTCTAAAATAAATCAAATATACACTTTCACACAAGCTCTTGCTCTTTGCTGAGACATCCTAACAGGACAAATTCCTCAATGATTTACATTCTCTGCAGTTCCAATTACTTAGTAAGGGTTGCACTTACTTTAAATTACCATAACATTTGGCACAGTATCTCTGCAAAGCAGCACTTCTGGGAATATCACAGAATTTCCTGATCAAAATTGCCAGTACTGTTTTATCACTGCAAGAAGTATTCCTTTCAGAAATGGCAACTAAATCATCAGGGCAGCATAGCAGTTTGAAAGGGTTGTCAGCAAACAGACCATTGCCCCAGTCTCTTCTTTATTGAACATTGTGGTATTCAAAATGATTTGCATTTTCTGGAAGCCCCTCAATATAGTTTCAGGAAATTTTTGTAAAATATACTATGAGGTAAACTTGATAGATGTGTATTTGAAATGCACAATAAAACATATGACCAAGTGCGCAAGACTTGCTCATAAAAAAAACAAATAAAAACAACAAACAAAAACATCAATTAAATAATTCTTGACAGCCTATCTGAAATAAATTTTACATTATTACCTCGCCAAAACATTTCTGCTGTAGTTTAAGAAGTTTTGTTGGTTTCCTAAAGAAACAAGGCTTATGCAATGGTCTCGATGTCATTCATCTCTTAATAATTTTTAAATCTTTCATTAAATGCCAAGCAATTTGAGAGAGGCTACTGTTTCAATGACATTAAGCTGAAGTAATTTCAGGGAGAAGAATGATTGATCAGAGGAAGGAGACCCAAACTGGTGGCCCCATTCACAGAGGGCACACGAGGCTCCACAGTCCGTCAGGCTGGAGCTGCATCACGGCTGACACCGGTCTGCTCCGGATCACTGCAGTGAGTGATGGCACTTCCTTGGCCAGGCTCTCATCCCACAGGGAAAGGTGCAACACAGTTCAAAGGATGAACATGAAAATATAGGTTTGATACCATCTCTAGTCACAAAAAATTTGCTTTAAACAGTGTAGCTGCCTTCCCTTTTAGAAAAGTAGGCATAATTCTACAGAAGTAAAATGTTATATGGGATATATTTTACATCATTCTTAATCTGTTCCAAATAAATGCTGCCTTGTATGCAACTGATCATTGTGAACCCTGCATCTTTAAAATATGATAACACAGATTTATATTTATAAAGCAATAGCTATACTGTAATGCTGTTCATGGGTATGCAAAAAAGCCCAGTCACATTTACCAGCATACAAAATAGTTTGATGCTGCAGATAACTCTGTTCTTTTAGCTCATAACATTTTTAGAACACTAACAACATTTTTTTTTTATTTGCCAAATTGTTTTATGCTAATTCTTCCCTGGTTAAAGTTACCTGTATTAAATCCCATATAAATACAGACGAATAACTGAATAAAACTAAATAAAAGTAAATTACTCAGAAGAGCACTCATCTTCAAACACTTTTATTTCAAACATATCACTAGGCCTGATCCACTTGTTCCCCTAAGAGATTTTGAGCATTTGTCACTTTGGTCCTCACTGTGAATTCTCCATCCAAATCATAGTTGGGATTGTTCACCTCACTACAGAATATTAATCTCTATTAAATTACTCGCATTCCTAAATGCTTATTTCAAGTGGGTATTAATTATCCAATATCTATCTCTAAATGGAAGAAGATATTATTCTGTGATCAGTTCCTCTGAAATAAATGAAACTAAATAAGAGATGAGAAGGGGGAACCATTATGAAAGAGAACTCAAATATTTCAATTTTCAACCTGTTTTTAGATATTATCTGTCCCCAGATTTTTATGGTGGAAAAAAAAACATAAAAAAATTTTTATTTTCATTTTATAGGGTATATTTTCATATCTGGGATAAAGCATCACAGAAAAAAAACCCCAGGGTTATAAGAATTAATAATTTTTTGAATATACAATTTCACTCATAAATACAACTCTGATGAAATACAGAATAAAAATTAGTCAGTGGTCTATGGCAATACTTGAAAACGAAACTGCTCTTCTAATATTTTTACATTGGACTATTCAAGCTTATTATAGCAAATTATTATCAGCTTTCAGTAACTCCTTGACCTCCTTAAAACATATTTCCAAATGTTAGCCTGATGAGAAGATTTCACTTTCCAAGTCCTGGAAATGCTTCTGGAAATGAAATGGAGTTATCTTCCTCTTCTACAAATCTCTGCTGGTTTTTTGTACATTTGCCTTTACTCTATTTCTTCCCTTTATGCACAGTAGCCATGTAAGACTCATACAAAACAAAGGTGATTGAGTAAAGGAAGCTCTCTACTGTTATATGCTCAAACTCCCTTTCAGATACACAGTTCCAATACCCTGTAAATCCAAGATAACTTTGGATGAATTTTCCCCCGAGTTTCGTAACTCTTCCTGTGCATTTTCTGTTTTATGTAATATCGTAAGCTTATGACACTTTTTCAGGCAATAGCTTCACAAAAGATAAGAGCAGTATTGCTATAGTAGCTATGGAAGATGAGCTATTTAATATTAGAAATTTCATTTAATAACAAATTATGTGCTTATAATAGTACTTTCCAATTAAATGCTTACTTGATAGAGAATCAACATGATCTGGGGAAAAAAGGGCATAAGAGTTTATAAAGACATTAAAACTGTACTGTAGCCATTTTTTATTCTTTCTCTGAAGCTAAATATTCCAGGGCTATAACCAACAACATTTTTGGAGGCAGGCTCAGGTAATTTTTTTATAAATTTCTAAATAACACTGAGCATTGAAAAATATTATTTAACGTTTTGAGACTAGGAGTTCATCTAGGTGAATAATGCATAAACACAGACAGAGGTCCTCAGTGTCTCCAGCAAACAATTTATGAAACAGCCTTATTCCTAAAAGATAAACACAAGCTGGAAGTAGGGGATGTTATCAAGAAGGCTTTGGAAGCATGTCAATTCAAATGCAAGGATAAATGAATTTGTACAGCTCCAGCAGAATTGCCTGGTGCCCCTTCTCTCCACTGGATAGCAGCAGTTTAGATATGCCACTTAAGAAAGAGATTCAGGCTTGCGAGCCATTTACTTAAAAATTCTTAGTGCACTTCACCAAGACTTATCCTGTGTCTCCTGGCCAGGAACTGCAGAGGTAAAACACTAATGTCAGTTAACTTAGACTTTAACGTTAAAGACAGCAGACTGAAAGCAGTTGAAAAATACAACATATATGTATGAAGTATGTGCATAGAATCCTTCCAATTATTTCAGCATCTTCCAAACTACCATTGTCCTTGCTCATTCATTAAGCTTTACAAATATTAGCACAAAATTTATAAATGGCCTATTTGCATGGACAAGACTAATGAGATCTAAGAATGAGGATGCTCCTGAAAGACATTCTTTCTATCTTGAAGAAACAACTCTGTGTCCTGTTCATCACTTTCAAACTTTGAAGGTGAGGCAGTGTCTCTCTGCCCCAGAAATATGTTCAAACAAAGCACTTAGGATACATTTGTCAACTTTGAAGGTCAACTGTGTGTCCAATTCTTAAGTGACTTTCTTTATATATCATTGTCATTTCTTCACATACAATACAGTCATTACTGCTTTTTTCTTCCTTATATCCCTTAGCCAAATTACTGCTAAAATAAAAAATTACAAACAATAAGGCCAGAGATAATCCCTCTCTCATCACTGATTCCCCAAACTTCTGGAAAATACCGTAACTTACTGGGAATGCCACAGTGGAACAGAAATAAAATTAAGGAGGTCATGAATAAGAGTAAGAAGGTTTTTTCAAGCTCACTCTCTGTGCTTCAGTCTATAGCACAATGCTACACAGCATGAATCAGTACAGCTTTTGTCCCTGAAAAAACACCAGTGCAGATGTGAATGTCTTGATCTCACTGTCAAGCTGAATTGACATGGGCTATGTAATACCCTGGGACACCTGGGGAGTTCTACAGAGGTACAGTTTTCCAGAATACCTAAGACCAAGAGTTAGGGCTCCAACTTACACCATCGCCTGGAAATCAAATACTTGTTAGAAAATAAATTACTCTTCCTTACTGGCCATAAAAAGAGTTAATAAACTATTCAGCACATATTTCTATGCCATTTTGGCCTGTTTCAGAGAAAAACCCAGGTATTCACGTGCACACCCACGTGGATGTGGAAGACTACCTAAACTGAACAATAACAATGAAATGAGAAAAAGGTGAAACCAAATTAGTTAGTTCCTGGCAAGCTGTAAATATATGAAAAGTATTTTTATTGTACTTTTGATTCTACACAGTTTTGCTAATCAAGTGTAAATTTTATTGGTAGCTTCAGGAGATAGAAGTGTAAGGAAAACAACCGTGCTTAGCTTTCTATATACAACATAGCACTTCTTTCCTGAATAACTTAAATATCTTAAATAGACACATTTGACAGAGATCCCTCTACATTAAAAACAAAACAAAACAACAAGATCCAAACCACCAAACCAAAACCTCTTTGTTGAACAATTTGTTTACAAGTGTCCCTTCCACTCTGGCCAAGCAGGTGGCAAGTACAGATGTTATGCATGCAGTGGAATTTTTTTGTGCAATATTTTTTTTAAGGATTCTTCACTCGGCATGTACTTTCTGTGAATAGGTCACCTAATATTTAATCTTTCAGTTTCCATAATCTGTTCAAGGACATCAGGCGAGCAAGCCATCTGATACTGTAAAAATAACAAGGTTTCTCAGAGCTCTGTTACAATATCGGCTGCCACCTCTAATCCCCCCTTCCACGTTAGGGCCTGTTCTACTTGAAATGCCATGTAATTGAAATTACAAGCTTTTAGCTTCCCGTGGCAGTCAGCCAGCAGCACATTTTATGCTAAACTTTACACTAAAAAAATGGTAGTTTGAGTTAACTTACACACAGCTTTTCTGTTTACAGGACAGCGGGAAGCAGGAAATACACGGACACCTGGGAATCACATTTGTTTCAGTTTTTGAAATGCAACCAGAATAATTTTTTTCTAAACTTCAGTTCTGTTTTATTTACTGGCATTTGGACTAGTATTTCTCAATTTGTCATGCCCAAGAACACAAAATTTTAGAAAGGTAAAAACAAGGCATTCATTGATTTCTTTTTTTTGTATGTATTTTTCTAAAGTTCAGAATATTCTTTCAATTTAGAATTATATTTTTGAGGATTAAATATTTTCTAATAAGAATATTTTCACCCAAGAAGAAATTTTTTTCTCCAACTGTATATACAAAAGCTACGTCTATTTTATGGATTTTGTTTGACATAAGGGAGGTCTCAACCAAAGAGTTTCAAGGTATGCAATTATGCAATTTAAACTACTTTCTTAACTACTTGCAGGAATTATCGCTTATTTCCCAAGAACCTTATGTTTTTCTAACCATCTTGTATTGTTAATTTACCTAACAGTGGCAAAACTTACACATTTGCATGAGGTTTTTTTAGTACCTGTGGAAGAGTTGCAGTAATCTAATACTGTCTGTTATTATTTTTACAGAAGATTTAAAATCTGAAGTTAAAATTTGGAATTTCACTTTCAAGTACCTGAATTTCCATATAATTACAAAATTCAGCTTGAATTTGAAAACCTTCGTATCAGAACACACTAATTTGAACATAAATATGTTCATAAATCACTATTTTGAACATAAATATGTACATAAATATGACCTTCATCATTCATACTATCTCAAAGGTGCACTGCTATTGTTCCTGATGTGGCAGTGTGATCTTAAAACAACTATTTTAATCACTAACCTGCTAAATGCTAAACAGTGACCCCAATCCAGTAAATAATTTAGAGATTTAGTTAAATGTGGAAGTTTGTATGATTTCTGTTGAATATACTCAAATTTCGACAAGAAATTAGGTTACTTCATATTATTGTTCTAGGGGAAAATAGTGGGAAAAGATATGAAAATTTCTAACAAATGTAACTGAAATAATGTATCATTCTAATATTATTGCGTTCAACATATATTGACAGCAAGAATAAAAACCTAATTTTTCCTTGTGCATGAAGCCTCAAGTCATTTCACAAACTGAATTAAGGAATTTATGCATTTATCACAGAAAATCCATGTCTGTATCTCTTCTACGAAAGCAAATGAAATGTTCCAAAGCAGTAGGGAATACAGGAAAAAATTTATTTAAAACAAAACACTTCTATAAAACACTTTATTACATTATCTTTCCCACAGTAATAAAGAGCAAAAACTCAAGGCACATTCATGCAGAAACGCTTTTTGCAGTTGGACAACGTTTTTCTTCCAGTTTCTGCTGCATTTGGATTGGTTTGCCTTATATGGATAATTTATGAAGAAAAATATACCTTTTTATGTGCATGTGCAAGGCAAGATTCATATAAAAAACCCCCCAAAAACTAAGTATGTCCTGTTAGATCCAGGTGGTAAAAGAAACAAGTCAGAGAGAAGGCAGAGGCCACTCGATGTGATCTGCTCAGTGCACGTGCCCTGTTTCTATCTGTTAGTCACTGTAAAGTTAGCAGCTTCCTCTGATACTCTGCTTTTCCATTTCTGCTAGGATACCAGGCCACTTAAATTTTTCCTAGTATCACTTTTGTATTTGCTTAAGGGTCTTATTTTACTTTATGTTTCTGGAATTGTTCTAAATATTTGGCCAGCATTCACCACAGTGAAAAAATCTCAAGAAATAGCTTTTGCATTTTGCCTGGCAGTTTTTGTTATGCAAAATATTTTCTAGGCCGTAAACTATGATCTCTAAGGATATTTTGAATGCTTGCTTCCACTTTGAATTCTTGCAAAACACTTGGGGAAAGTGCTGATTCCTGTAAATACTTCAACCAGCTTTTTGCCAGCTTAACTCACTTATTCGTCCAGAATGCCTTGTTTGGGGTTGTGCAGCACTGAAAATCTAAGTTCTCAGTTTTTCAAACATTAACTCTTTTTAGGAAAAATACAGCATAGCAAAAGATTCTATTTTAAAAAGTATAAAGAAAAAGGTCTAACTACAAAAACCTCCAGGTTTTTCAGAAATAGAACCATAAACATATACAAAGCTGCAAGAAAATCATAATATAATCATAGTATAAATTACACGAACCATGTTATAGACATAGATGTTGCCTCTTTTGAGTACTAGTATCCAGATTGTTTTAGCATCCATATTAAAGATCTCACATGTGGATTCATACATGGGACATGAAAAAAAGAACCCAAAGTTCTTTTTTCAAGATATTTATGTATAATTCCTGCTACTTTATCCTACAATTTTTCTCAAAACACTTATCCTCTGAAAGCCACGGCACCTTTCAGGAAAATTCGTCAAATATACATTAGCAGAGAAAAATTTTATATAATCGTCCATTTAACTAGCAGCAAACTCAAATTACCCTATTGGAATGCAGTACCAATATCAAATATTGCATACCTTGAACCATGTCAGGAATTTTTACATGTAATATGCACATTCGAGTGAATGCCATGAACCAATTTGTCCAGTTTATGAGAAATGTCTGATCAACATCTTATCCTATTTTTCCCTCGTCTTGTATCTCATATAATATCTAAAAATCATTCAAGTCATGAGAATGCATTTTGGTATCAATTCTGAAGTAATTTTACAGGCATATTTCTTACTGCTTTGAAGGATTTGTGGAAATCCATTGCAAGATTGCATTTATCCACACGGCCTTCTTATGAGGCATCTCAGTTTTATCTCTATATTTTGTATGTGAAGATTGTCAAAGAATAAATCTCCCTGAAAATTATTAGGGGATCATGGAACAGATCTCTCCTTGAGAGCCCTAAAACGCAAGGAGAACAATTGGATCATTTGTTTCTTTTTGAGGAGATACAGTTACAGACAAAGTGCTGGATCTTATTCTGAATACCAAGCCATTTTAATGAGACAAAAGTACACAATCAGCTAGCTACACACTATTTAAGCAAGAACACTAAGACACAATACACCAAAAAAAACCCAAAGCATATGAACTAACAGTAACTGGCTCCTTAGAAACTTAGGCAAGGTAGTTTTTCAAGAGCTCAGGGATGTGAAAGGATCTGCCTTTGCCCGGAGGAGAAGATGGATGGGCAGAGCAAGAGCTGCAACTGCTCTTGTCTTCTCTTTGCAGCACTGGTAATAACAGCATAAGCCAGTGTGGCTTTCAGGGATTCAGCCCAGGTAACCTTACTGCCTCTGGCAGTCCTATCCTCCAGGCAACCTTAAATAAGCCTGGATCTACCAGAGCATGAAATGACACAGGTGCATACTGTTTGTTTGCTCCTAAGCATGCACACACGGAGCATACATGTAAAACTTCAGTTGAAGGCTGTACCTTTCTGTAACAAGATTTTGCTAATAAGCATAATGAACTTTTGTTTTCCTTGTATTTTTATTTTTTCTATGTAATTCAATTCGTTTGTTGCTCTCTCCCTACGTTACATGTCCACAGAATTAATATATCAAAGTTTGTAGCCGTGGGTCCAAATCAATAAGAAAATGCAGGGTCAGAAACTGCTGCAAAATTTATTATACCCCTCTGTTTACTGGTAGGAAGCAGAAAGGAGGTTTAAAAAGAAGCTCCAAGCAACGCCGACTGAAGTTCTGTTCTTTACTCTTTTTGCCCGATATCAGCAAATGCTCTGTGAGGTTCTTGCGCTCCAAGTTCTCAAAGAGCTTTAGGAATTGATCTGGAACTCCATATCTGTCAACTGCTTTGATAAATAATCTGGCTGTAAATACTTTATGTTTAATATTATCTAGCTTTATTCACACCGCTTAATCAGCTGCCTGAAAGACTGCAAGACCAATCTGCATTGCCATTTTTCTTCTTTCTTTATACAGCACTCTTTTCCTTAGCCAACAAATATGGAGCCCTTCTTTCACTTCCTATACCAGCACTAAAGTGTGCTATAAACCAGTATTGCTGAACAGACCGAACAAGAATTAATGTGTCCTCTTATACTTGTCTAATATTTTGCAAAAATGAACAACTATTGTCCAGTTATTTGCCTTAAAAAAAATCCATCCCTTCTTTAACCTATATTCAAACTCCTGGTGCAATACACCTAGTGCCAAAATTATGATTATATAAGTTTTTAAAAATTATTTTACTGCTGGTTATGTTTTCTACAAACTGCATAACTGCAAAAATTTTCTTAAGTTTCAAAATAAAAGAACTGATGGAGATATTATCAAGCATAATATTGCATTCTTTTAAAATATACATATAAACTAGCCATTCATTTTAACTAAACTGCTCTTGGTAGTTTTCAAGCAAATGTTAACAGAAGTCTAAATTATAGTTGAGATGTTACAATTTCATATTTCAGAATGAAATTTACAGTTTGAATTATTTTGTTCTCTTCAATTTGTAAAATTGAATATTATCTGGTAAAATTAATATTTGAGGAGCATTTAGAAACATACAGAATAGGTGTAAAACTACTGCACTTTCAAAGGGAGCTATATGGGCAAGTCCAACAACACGTGGTTTTGTAGATTATAATAATGTATTTCAAAATACTGCCTTTCCTAGAATGAAAAAATTAGACAGAGAACTGAAAATTCAGACGGGTTACGCAAAGTTAGTTTTCTTCTCTCTAGGATGACACCGCTGGCAAACACAACTTTTATCTCTATGTACAATTTATTTTTTATGAAACTACTTCTAAAAATTACAGGATTAGCAGTAAGGGAAAGTACTTACAGATGCTGCCACTTGAGAGGCACTCTGAAATTCATCAGTATCTTCTGTGAGTGTTTCAACCCCAGGTACTTGAGCTGTTCCAAAGAGGTACAAGAGAAATGTAAATCACTCTAATTAAGTAAGCATTAGCCACTTTGAAAATTTAATGCCTATAAATTTGCTGCTGGGAAGGTAAATGTGGCTACTGTAAATGTCCTACTTTTCAGTTACACTTCAATGGATTATAATGTATGTCTGATTCTATGTCTGATTTTAATTTATAAGCTTAATGCAACATGGAACAGTGTCTCTAACATGACCAGAGTGATAAGCAAGCTTCCTTCAGCTGCCAAGGTATCTTTATTATCTTTACTATTTAAACTAAATACTGTTTACCCTTTACACAAGTGAGTAGTGGATCTCCACCTTTAATAAAATGAATAAAATTATATTAAATTAATTCTGTTAAAATTCTTGAAGTAAAAGGATTTGGTCAATTTAGACAACTTTTAAAAGCCTTGCAAGTATAGTTTTTGCCCATATTGCCATGTTTGTAAAATGACAGAAATTTGTGTGGAGTCCAAAATGTCTCTTTGATGCATGTGTAATGACTTAAAACAGATTTTATGTGCCCATGTCAGAGAAAGCAATTTCCAAGTAACATTCTATGCAGTTTCACTCTTTGCCTAACTCTCTGCTAAGGCACTTAGATGCTGCATCAGCAGCCTAACAAAACAAGATGTCCTGATCTTCCCTACCTTCTCCTGTTATTCAGACACTTAGCAGGGAGGTCCTTATGTTTCCAGAAGCCAATTTGTTAAACATCTCAGATTACACTTACCATGAAAGCAGAACTATACTGAAGTGTGGCAACTGTGGTTACCAATTCATTGCAAACACAAATGAATGTGGAGGGCAAAGAAGTGATGATAATGCAAAGTTGTGGTCAGGGAATTGTGTAGGAATTGAGAGATGATGCCTCACTTTTGCCATTGCCTTATCTAGTTGTCAATCCTAATTCCCACATATTTGCATCCTTAATTTTTTACCCTGGTCATGCAGTTCCACCTAGAAAAACATTATGCGTGTTTCATTTGTTCATGTTTTTATTGAACATCCCCAATTTCAAAGTTTTCCTCTACATCCTAATGTCTCTTTTGAACTTTCTACTATACTGACACTTTAAAGGGGGAAAAAAACCAAACAAAGATAAACAAACAAACCAGAACCAAAACACTCAACTATGTAGAAACAATACGTTTTAGGCTTTTTCTCATTTCTACTAGCTACCTGCAAATAATAAAAACAAGTGACTCCAGTTTGATAGGGAATGAACTACTGATGTGAACTTTGCTCTAGTAAAATTTATTTATCAAACTAAGTATTATATATGACCATATAATCTGTAGAGCTGTAGATGCAATAGCACAATAAAATAGGAAATACCACATTTACACAGTGGTATAGTATCACAGAACCCATCATTTTTGGTTCAATTATACTATTCCAGGTAGAGTCACAAAACAAACAAGTCTTTGCCCACACCTCAGAAATATGTGTAATTGCACAAGACACTGCAAAGAAACTCACATAACAAACAACTTTTCTCAGATAATTTGAGGAATGGTTTAGAAGTGTTACACTTTTCATTTATCCTGTATTAAGAGATTACTCCCTAATAAGTTACTGCATTTTAAACTTCCTTCTACAAGAATGCATAGACTGCAAAAGCTTTATTTGCAATAATGTCTTCTTTTCCTGCCTTATATCATGGCTTCACTCAAAGGGTAAGGTACATTTCAGCAAAAGAGAATGAAACAAGTGAAACAAGGAATAAGAAACTGGGAGTAAATGAACAATTATCCTTTAGTGATACTATTTCTACATTAGCTAAGATCCCCCAAAAAATACAGAAGTAGATTTCTTCTACAATCCCCCCAACCTGAAAAACACATTGGGGGCTGACAGATGTAGATTTTTCTGGATCAATTCTGTCATAGTGTGTAGCTTTTACAGCCTCAGCCATTCTCCCCATCTGCCTCTACAGAACAAGAGCAAGGCTCAGTGGAGAACTGACCCAAGAGACAAACCAGACAAGCTTGGCATCTACAGGGGAAGTTTGCTGTGCAGTCATCAATGTTGCTGCTTCTAATCAAAACCAAGAACCTATTAAATTCTTCCCTTAGTTCTTTCCTGTGAAGTGGTCTAATGGAAAAGAGAAACATTTTTGAGAGGTATAGTTTAGGACAGTGAAAAGAAACTGCAGCTTTAAAGTGTCTTGTGTTTTTCGATCTTGAGACCTGATTCTTACCTCTCATTTTTACTACTTAGATCAAACAGAACTCTGTCCAATTCAGCAGGATTATACTAGAGGGAAATTAGTGTAGTGGTTAATTAGAACCAGACTCAGATTGCCAGTGGAGTCAGTATAGTGTCTGATGCTGCACATAGTCTTTTCACATAAGCTACTACATTGACTTTATTAGGTGGAATTGCCAAAACTGAGGCTTATTTATAAGGGCAGTTAGATCAGATGTTCTGCCAATTACTTCTGAGCTTAGTTCATCTGAAATCCACAGGAGAGATGTTCCAGATCTAACAACAGAAACAGATCATTATCTAAAGAAAGCTACTCTCAACTTTGCTGTGCATCAGCACTTTGCTTGCATATTCTTGAATGAATGGTTTGCATCAGCACTTCCCAGTGCACGGTTTTCCCTCGTTAAGGTCACTGGTAGTGATAAATAACAGCAGAACATAAATTCAAATAAACCTGGTAAGTGAAGCCTGCTAGTCACTATTTCATTATATAATACATCTGTAAGAGGACACAACTAAAAATTCAGTGCAACAATGCCTTGGTTACTTATGGGTTTTTAACAATATCTTTATGAGTTTCTTTTATCATTCTCTCATACATAATACTTATTGGAAATAAGTATCAGGTGCAAAGAGAGCAAATAATGTCCTGCATTTATAGGAAAGATTGATAGAATGTGCAGTTGCCTGAGTTTTGCGTTTATTTATAGTCTGTACCTACTTGTGAAATCCAGCTGTGTTTTTTTCAAATCAAAATGTAGCACTAGCCAACATTTTAGGAAAAAAAGCCCCAACCATATGTTTTGAAACACTGAACATTTCTGAGGGCACCTCTTGACACAAATTTGGCATTACCTTACTACTGACCTCAGTCTTTTTGCCCAAGAGGCCTTGCTATTTTCTAGCTATATGACTAACAGGTCCATGTATATTCATAGACATGAGATAGATGTGTTTATAACAACATGAATGTCATTGCCCCACCTACCTATCTAGCTTTTAGTCCCTATATTTGACTCTGGTGTTTTTTTTAGAGAAAGCGTTTTCCATCGTCTCTGTAGCCATATTGACTGCAGAGTATTCAGAAATATATGAAGCAGCCGAAGATAGAACAGCTATAGCACTTTTGTGCTCCGTACCCTGTGACCATGAAAGATCCAGCTCCAATATTACACAGCATCCCGTACTTCCTGATAGTTTCACCTTCTTTAATCCTGGTGTCTCCACCACTTAGCAACAGCTAACTATTTAATTGAAGCCTGCAAGTTCAGAGGATAGCATGGCAAAGTGGGCATATTTTCACTTCAAGAACAAAGGTACACAGGAATGAAAACGGAAGGATGAGATCTGTTCAAAAACTATTTCGTGAATTGTAGAACTTTTTCTTACGTGTCTGCCTTACCCACTTATTTGCTTTTGCTGCAATAACCTTACACATGCATATTCCCTTACCTATCCCAAGCAAGCCACCACCACCTCCCTTGCTGGGAATCACTCTCACAACAATAGAATTTTGCCTTCTTTTCACAGGGCTTGATTGAAGTCACCAGTCTGAGCATCTCTTGCTGACAATCTTCATGAAGATTTTAAGGACATCATGTTTTGAGATTCTGAGTCTCCTATTACATTGTTCAGTTACGTGATCAATGGCAGATAAAAGGAAAAGCCAATGTCTTGACTGCACGAAACCATACATTCTCACAAAACCAGTTTGAAAAAATTATCTTTAAAGACATATTAGTTACTAATGGTTGGTTTACAAATGAGACAAGAGAAATGAGTGAAAGCTCAGGTTGCTGTGATACCTAATAGCACATACAATAGCATTAGATGGCAGACAGAGAGTAGGATAACTTAAAAAAAAAGTTTATTCTGGTTTTTTTCGTGTTAATTGATCACTACAGCTAACTTGTCCATGGCTGCTGAAGACTGCACTGCAAATCAAAACACACAATTTGTAGACTCGGCTGGTTCTGCCCAACAGTAAGGGAATGGACTGAAAGATTTATCTTTGCAGATTCTCTGTCAAAACCTCTATTTCTTTCTCTCTGCATTACAGGGTCAGCTAAGATAAAGTTAACCTTCATCAACTTTATCTTTCATAGGAAAGCTGAGCATTCTCTGGAAAGATATCCCATATGAAGTGCCTTTTTCAACATTTCAGGTGTTACTCTGTTCAAAAACCTGAGAAGAAATTGAAATAAGTCTGAGTGTCCTGACTGCAGATTAATCCAACATATGAACATGTTTGTATAAGGAGAAAAAGTGTTTTTCAGAGTTATTTTAGAAACTCTATATTTTTACTGTAAATTGTTTGAATAATCTGGATGCATGTGTAGTAATAAATTAAATATTTCAAAGACTCTTCCTTGGCAATGAAAGCCAACCAGCAATGAACAGCTCATGCCTATGCTATTACACTCTTTCAAATGTTAGTGTGCTAACAAAAAATCTGTCTACTAAGAACAAATTCTGGCCCTATGCACCTCTCAAAATATGCCTAAGAATTATTCTGGAGTGTTAATTGGCCATGACAAAAAACATGTTAGTGGCTCTTAGAACAGATTTGAAATGTAAATGATTGAGTTCAAATGCCTAGGAACACTCTCATGGAAGTGTTTAAACTTTTAAAGACATAACCCCTACTCTCAAATTCAAGATGTTGATGTTTGGTCTTTTTTTATGAGCAGCAAATATTTGTATAACTTACCGTCAGAGTCTGACACTGCTGGCTCAGACGTCTGAGATACCATGGAGACATCTTCTGGCCTTTCTGCCAAATTATCCCCTTGCAATCTAAATTATGGAAAAATGCAATGAAAACACTTACAATCATATTCCATGGATAAGACACAGAAGAATGTTATCCCTGGCTACATACCGTGCTCACAACATTGCCCAGACTAAAAGAGCAGCTTTGCTGAAAAGCCCACACCCATGGTTCAGTCATAACCCGGACTGTCTAAGTAAGCAAAACTAGCCCCCAAGGAACAGCCAACTGAATCCTAGCTCACGCATTTTTGTAAGTCTTATTTTACAAAAGTGAGGGTTTGGTGCGCATGTGAAACTGCAAGCCTCCCTCCCCTACCTTCAAATTCAACATTTTAATTGAATAGGACTGTACTGGATGTCCACGCCAATGTGTTGGCAGTGGGGTGGCCTTGGTGAGCAGAGACTGGGGCTGCCCTGAGGCAGACCCAGGTGGTTCTATATGGCTCCAAAATGAACCACGGCAGGGCATGGCTGAGCTCCTCAGCCAAAATGGTGGCACCTTGGAGGAAACATAGTTAAGGAAGAGCCAGCCACAACGCCTCACAGGCAGAAGAGCAGGGAACAGGAAGATTGGGAAACAGCAGAGGACACACCAAGATCAAAGGAGGAGGTGCTCCACACCCTGGGCAGATAGTCCCCTACAGCCCATGGCGAAATGCTGGAGACAATATCCCATGCAGCCCATGGAGGACCAACACCAGGGCAGGTGAGTATGTTCAGGGTGGACTGCAGCCAATGGAGATCCCACACCGGAGCAGGTGAGAAGTGTGATGAGGAAGGAAGGGCAGAGAGGAGCTGTAATGGACTGATCACAAACCCCCACTCCCTGTCTCCCCTGCACTGCTCAGGGGGTGCAGAGAGAGGAGTCTGAAGTGAAGGAGTGAAGTTGGGCCCAGGAAAGGAAGGAGGAAAAGGGTGGTTTTAATGTCTGTCTTTTAGTTTCTCATTGCCTAAACCTATTTTAATTGGCAATAAATTAAACAAATTTTCCCCAAGTCAAGTCTGCTTTGCCCACTACAGTAACTGGTAAACAATTTTTTTTCCTTTGTCTTCATTTTAACCCACAAGATTTCACTTCCTATTTTCTCCTGTCATCCTACCGGCTGGGTAGGGAACTGGCCCTTAGCCAAAGTTAACCCACCACAGGGAAATATATGCAAGAATATTTCCTCCTCCTTTGTTACTTGTTAAAAGGAAAATACAGTAATTATGGCAGACTTTGTCTTCAGGCTTTCCCACTGCACCAGCTGACTGCAATGCCTTGACAGTAATTTATACAAATAATGCTTGTATCTGTTCTTTCAAATGAGCATCCCAGGAGTCCCACTATCCTTCTCCAGGCTCTTATGAATCATGAGTACAAATTCTGCTCTGAAGAAATGCTTTGTAGCTCTAAATGCAATATAACTGCCATTCACATGAAGGTTATCTTACCTTGGATTTATTCAGACATGAAAAGAATAAGAAAAATGCAATTCAATTTTGCAAAGCCCAGAAATCATAAAAATGCATTGAAGTAAAACCTTGGGGAAAGAAATAACTTATCTCTTGGAAGAAAAAAAAGTTCGTTTCACTCCGTATTCTAACTCTCTGCAGGTGTTTTACACTAAGCCTGAAATTAACCTTTGAAACCAAGTAGAACCTCCTTATCTGCCCTATCTAAATTTCACATTTTATGACTCTCACAGTTATCTAATATATATGGATCCTAAGTCATCTATTTGTTTGTACTCCTCAAAACCATTTCCTCAACAACCTCATCCCTCAATTACTTTATCTCCTTTTATTGCCCTAGAATGATTTATTTATGATGGAAAGCTCAATGTAAATTCATACTATTTCTTGTCTAAGGAGGCAGTTCCATAGAACACAAAACTCCTCAAGACAACAAAATCTAAAACTTAGACGCCATAAACCAAATTTTGAAAAATTACTTCTATAAATCCTTTATAGTTCTGTACTGGACTTCTAATGCTCTAGTTGCGAATTCTTTAAAAGCCTAACCTGTCAAACGGAAGCAAATAATTTTGTACCATTATCCTAAAGATATTCAGATAGGGAGAAAACAAATTGCAAATGACATAACTATGCGAAAAAAGGACGATCTCAAAAATCACATCATTTTCCTCTGCAATACAATTCACCCATCCTCCTTCATTGCGTACATATGCACGTTTACTGCAAGCACATATTAAATCTTAGAAAGATACGCATGAAATTGCAGGAACCAGAAGTGAGATACTCTTCTCTCCAGCCATGTTGGTAGTTCATTTATATTTAACTAAAAGGAAAATTGCTCCAACCTTTTCTGCTTACATTACAGTCATATAAAAACTATCTCTACAAGTAGGAGCTGCTTCTTTTATCCCATCAGAATTTTCAAGATTTTATAGTATATTCCCATTCTGAGCTTCAATAAATCCAAACCAGAAAAGAATAACTGAAATTATTCTCATCTTATTCTAGAATTTAGATATATTTAAGTGGTCTATTGCCTCATGAAGAACACACACACACAAAGAAAATCTTTTCAGTGTGTCTAATCAGAAAATCCATTTCATATGATTTTGCTTTGTACGAAGAAATAGCTGGGGTACTGGGTGGATGGGTGAGTAGGATGTTTGACATATTCAGACCGTATTTTCACATCCAATTTTCAACTTATTTATGCATTTCTTACATATAGATTCATATTAGAATAGATTCTCATGAAACTCAAGCAACAAGAAAGCCACAAACACTGTTTCTTGCAAAAAGATTTCTGTTACTTGGACTATTACAATTTCTTCTTCAAAAGTAATATTATTCATAAGACATCTCCATAGCAAAATGAAAATACTTAAAAACTCTTAAGCAGAAAGAAGCATAGATTAGAAAGACACGTAGGTTTAGAAGAGTTACCTAAAAACTACTATCTTACTAACACTTGATGGACTACTTCTGCTTTTAACCAAAACATTATTTCAACTATTAATTATTTTAATGTGAGTTTAAATTTGATACCTGATAGCCAACATTTTTTGCCATATCTGTTTCTAGTGTGATTTATTGTTTAGAGGACATTGTTTCAGTTATATTAACCAGCTGCATGTTGGAGGTTCAAGAGTTATGAAAGCAAACAGCCTACAGGTAAATATCTCAATTTTCTTTGACCCCAAAATGCATTCTGTAGGGCTTCTTCCAAGAAAACTATCAAGGACTTCAGGACCAAAGATATTCTGAATAAATTCTATAGATTCAGTGCAGAAGCATTATACAGGGTCTTTCACTACAAACACACTTGTAGATGTGTGAATCATAGTCTTACTGCCAGTATGATTTGAAAAACATGATTCACGGATTCACAGAATGGGTCAGGTTGGAAGGGACCACAGCGAGCCATCTGGTCCAACCTCCCTGCTTGAGCAGGGTCATCCTAGAGCACATGGCACAGGGTTGTGTCCAGATTGTTCTTGAATATTTCCAGTGAGGGAGACTCCACAGCCTCTCTGGGCAATCTGTTCCAGTGCATGGTCACCTGCACAGTAAAGAAGATCTTCCTCATGTCCAGGTGAAGCTTCCTGTGCATCATTTTCTGCCTATTGCCCCTTGTTCTATTTCTTGGCATGACCAAGAAGATTCTGGATCCAGCCTCTCGAAACCCTCCCTTCAGACATTTGTATACACAGATAAGGCCGCCTCTCAGTTGTCTCTTCTCCAGGCTGAACAGGCCCAGTTCCCTCAGCCTTTGCCCATTAGAGAGATATTACAGTCCGTTAAACATCTTTGTAGCCCTCTGCTGGACCCGCTCCAGGACCTCCAGTCTCTCTTGTCCTGAGGAGCCCAGAACTGGACACAGCACTCCAGATGTGGCTTCACCAGGACTGAGTAGGGTTAGAATCACTTCCCTCAACCCACCGGCAATGCTCTTCCTAGTGCACCCCCAGGATACCATAGGCCTTCTTGGCCATAAGAACACACTGCTGGCTCATGGACAGCTTGTTGTTCTCTAGGACCCCAGTCACTCCCGGGAGAGCTGCTTTCCAGTAGGTCAGCCACCAGCCTGTGCTGGTGCAGGGGGTTATTCTCCCCCAGGTGCAGGACCCTGCATTTGCCTTTGTTGAATTTCAGATGGTTCTTCTCTGCCCATCTCTCCAACCTGTGAGGTTGGATGCAGGATAAATTCCTACCTGGAAACTCCTCCAGTGCACTAAATGTAGACATACATAATGATTGTCCTCTATGTCAACACTGCTGTTCTATGACATTCTTAAAATCAGTAGTTAGAGAAACTGAAGTAAATTAGACATTATAGCAGAACACTAGAATGAAAAAAAACCAACATAGTTCACTGAATACTTTCAAGGACCACATGGGATTAATAAAAATAATTACAAACACTTAACTGCAAGCATAAGTACTTTCTAAGATCAGAGCCTATGGAGAAAACATAAAGTATTCTGAAAACCAAGAAATGGAAATGCTTTGGATACCTCATAGTGAGATGTATGCTCTCTAGTATTTGTTCTTTGTGTGGACTACTGATTCAAAGTATGTGCATTAATAATTGTCTTGCGCTAGTGTATAATAGAGGTTGTACTTTAAGAAACTTCTGAGCCAAATAAAATTCAGAGGGTGATTGTCACTTACAGACAGAGAAATTTAGATTATATTTAGGTTAATGCCATTTTGACCTAGTCTTCCAGAAATATGTCACTTAAATAACCAAAATCCCATTCTATTCCTTCCTAAAATGAACCAGCAGAAGGGTTATCACTTTTAGACAAAATCTCCTTTAATCCCAAATAAACAACTACAGGCAAGAGTTGTATAATTACTGTGCATGTGGCTGGCCTTCAAATTCCGGTACACAACTAAAAACTTATTTTTATTTTTAAACATAGCAAACTAGAGCTGGATAACTGCTCAGATTCTGATGTGCCTTAGAGGTGAACAACAACAGAAACTGAAACTCCACTTGAGAAGAAATCCTGAAAACCTGTTATTTCAAGAAAATACAAATGCTTCTGCCAACTTTTTAGCAGTGAAGAAAAATTCCTCCAAGGGCTTCAGGACAGTAAAGGGCACTCTCCAAGGAGGAGGGAGGAAATTACATGTCTAAGCACTGCAGCTGCAGGCATTCTCTCTGTTCTGCCCTGTGTCAGCTAAATTTTGTTGAATCTGAATAAACACTGTAAAACATTTTGGTTTCTGTGAAACATTATTCCTGAAAACATGCATTTAATTGGAAGATTCCTGGTCTGCATTGCTAAGACTCAAATGACTTCTTTTAGTTGAATACAGTGAGAACTAGGGGAAAGTTCGGTAAAGAATCCTTACATTTTTCAGCAAAAAAACCCAGTAAAGCTGTTTTCATGATCAGCCAAAACAGGTGTATATTTTTAAGGCCACAGCAATAAAGTTCTCTTAAAAACAAAGGTAGTGTCATGTTTGTATTAGAATCTTAATTAAGGAGATTTTGACTTATTGAATCACTTATTTTCCTTAAATTATTTCAAAGTACGTTACCTATTCTCTTGAAAAAATCTTACGAAATACTTCCATGATTTATAGTTAGTTTTTTTATGAAGTAGTTATTATTTTGGATCAAAAACTCTAATATACATTTTGTAAGATTAATGAATATCATGAACTTATTAACAAAAGAAACTTATTATACACATAACATGATGATGTTCCTTTGGCAGCCAAAGGGAATTTTAGTCAGAGATGAGAAGAAGGATAAATTTGACTTATTAGACTTCCTTCTTTTTTTTCTCCTTTCAAATCACCTGCTTCCTTTCTGTAATTTAAAACTTTACATCTACATCTAACATCTCTCTCTGATAGCACTGTAATACTGAATTATAATTTCTCTAGGACAAATACATAACTCCAGGGAAGTTATAGCAACAGAGATCAGACAACAAAAGTCCTGAAAGGCCCCACACGCTTTTAGGTTACATTGAATGTTTTCTTACACCTTTCCCTAGCAACCTCAACACCAGTACGAGTATTTCAAGCTTCATAATCATCTGTCCTGACTTGTCTATAATATGGTGAGTTTACTTCATTCTTTGTTCCCAAACATACTGATCCAAATTCTGATCTCATGTACCTTGACTTACTTACTCCACAAGTTCTGCACTCCCTTATACTGCTGTAAAATCCAAAGTTTTTTCAGCACCTAAATATAAAGCCAGGAATTTCTGACTTATTCCGTTTGTTTTACTAATGTCTTTTACAAATATAAAACTATTAAAACTGTGCCAGAAAGATTCATATTGTACTCACAGGTACAGAGACAAAAGATGTTAGTTTTCCAGTACAGACTGTACCAGTTAATATAATGGTAAATTATATTATATAATTATATTAAATAAATATTA
The DNA here is from genome assembly GCA_013397755.1 of Cnemophilus loriae. Lineage (NCBI taxonomy): Eukaryota > Metazoa > Chordata > Aves > Passeriformes > Corvidae > Cnemophilus > Cnemophilus loriae. Next base: position 850,396 of record VZTF01002188.1, read on the forward strand.
TTTAAAAATATACAGGCAGAAGTACTCTTTATCTGGTAAAACTCCTCATCAGCTTTAGCTACACACACTACCTTCCCAATAAAGATTAGATTTTAAAAAAATTTATATGATTTTTAGATCAATGAACTGCAGAAGAAAAACATCTTAGATCTATGGGAGGAGGATCCAATTCAGGACTGTGAATTTGGCAAGCAGTGAGTGTGGCTGCCATCTCTGAAGCAACAATAGAAAAGCTCTGCAGCATGTCACCTTGTTATATTAAGAAATCAGTGTCATAGTTTCTGTTTTCACCACACACTAAAATACAGGAAGCATCTGCATGGAAGAGAAATGAAGCATGAGGTCTATTGGATTATCCTGCAGAACATTACCTAGGAAAGCAGACATTTCCAATATTAAACTATAAGACTACATGAATAAATACGGATATTTAATACAATTTCTGAATAAAATGTAGGAATATATGCTTAATGACACAATCCACATGCTTCCCAACAGAGATTTATAACTCCTTTAAATGCACTTTAAAGAAGTGATGCAAGGCTATCAGGCAGGAGTATGTTGTTACTACCAGCAATTCTATTCATGTGAGATATACAGTTTTTGTATTATTTGAGTTTCACCCTGATCTAAGATACAGTTAATCTAAAATAACTTCATTTTCACCAATACCATTCAAGCTACAATCTGTTTCTTGCTTTTGCACTCGTTTTTTTAAGGACACCATTTCTTAGTGCTTAGACACTAGAACACAGCAAATTATTTGAGAATTCATAAAACCAGTAGTTAAAAATGGATTTTGGTTGACATCCATTCTTCTTCTGCAAATTGAACACTCTATTTTCCAGTCACTCTTGGAGATTTTTGTGGAAAGTTTCCACGTCACCAATAGATAATTCACAGCATAACGTTTTCAGCTGGTAATACTAGAATATACAACTGCTGAGCAAAATTTACACATTGACACAGCCTGCAAAATAATCTTTTTTGTGTGCTGTTTGCCTTTTCAGAAATGTCTGAATGCAGGTCTTTGTGCCTTTAAATAAGTACACTCTGCAACTATTTCTGAGGAGAACCAAAAGTGGAAATATATTTCCCAGAGTGAGGAATCCATAAAGAGACTGAATTATCTAATCCTTTTACAAGATGGGGAATTAAGCCATTCTTATGGCAACCTTTTATCTGCTGCTGGCTTCAAACCATTATCTCACAGGAGAAAAATTACAGTCTTTGTCAGTCTTTTCAGACTTAACACTCTTTCTTCTCCTGTGAACCATTTTTTCTAGGACTTGGGAAAGAGTTTTGAGTGTGAGTGTGCATTTGTGTCTTTAAGAGCTATATTAAACTGCTATCCAGAGCCTCAAATTATGACCAACAAGCGTCCTCAAGCTCATGATCTCCTGGCTTCCTCCCTATATCTTTTTCATCCAGAAGAAACTACTGTGGCTAATAGACTTCTTAGTGTTGCACAAAACAGACAATCTATAAACATTGCCATAGAGAATTAGCTTGCAAAGCACACATCAAAGAGAGCAAAGGAAAGGGGGGAGAAAAGCTTGGTAAAGCACTTGTCTTTTTAAATTATTGAGGGGGTTACATGGGTTTTGTAGGGGAAAAGAGAAAGAGATGTCTTGACAAGATCTACAAATGAAGGACAGAATGAAGTGGATGTTGCCCTCTGTTAAATTGAGAAAGAGCAGAATAATTCTCAGGATCAGCAAAATAATATTAATTTCATATTCAAATATGCTCTTACTTCTTACTTCATTTTTACAAATCAAGACTAGTACAGTCAAAAGGCCCAAGAGATCCTTTACATCTACTGGTCTTAGAATTTCTCCAAGGCACTTTTAAATGTTCACAAGTGCACCAACCTGCTCAAACCAGTTCTCTCTTTTTACAACCAGCCTCAAATAAAAAAAAAATTAGGTACTGTTGAGCCATAGTTCTGACAAAAGATATTCTAATGACACGTCACTAATTGGCAGCATCTTATGCTGCATTCTTCCTGCATAACCAAAACCAGATATTAACACCCTGTCAGTTAAGTTACAGTAGGGCTACCTCCAGATAAACTTGGTGCACTGCCACGTTTCCAAAACCAGACTTCTCACGAGAAGATGTATATATAATATGCAATTCATATGCAAATTTTATGTACCTAGTGCTCATGTTTCAAGTCTATTTTAACTGACATGTAAACACTTTCTTCAAACAAATGGAAGTCTTCCATTACTTTTATGCTGATTGACAGCTGTTTAGGTCAAAAACAAGTCCACCCCACATGTGCAGTCTATAAGGAAATAAAATAGCTGTTAAATCTAACACAGAGGGAAACACATCATCTGAAAACACTGGTCTCTTCACAGCTTACATAATTTTTGATAACAGACAATATTTTTATTTTCACAGTATTTTGTGGCACTTCTGATAGGACTGAAATTATTGCTTGGTGAATTTACCAAGTGGGAAATTCACATAAAAAAAAGAGGGAGGAAAGAAGTCTGATCTTTCCGGGATTTCTGTCTAAGCACTTCGTGTAAATCTCCTGTCTTATATTGTTGCCTTCCCAAGACACTGTTAAGATCTTGAAAATAGGGAGACTTTGGCCATTCTTCCAAAACACGCATTTATTGGGAGAAACTAATTAAGGTTTAGGACTAAAAATTATACTATCTTGTGCATTTCAGAGGTCAAACTTAGATCCATGAACTCAAAAAAATAATTTGAAATCACACAGATATCCTCTACTTTGCATACAGTAAGATGTTCTAAAGAAACACGAGATAGTGAAAGAAAAGGCAAGTCAGTGTGTTACTCTGACAACTTAGCAAGTCAGCCTCCCACATCTTAAAAATTTATGTATGGTCTCTGTCTCTGATAATCACTAGGGCCACTAAAAACGTTTTCTGAATGATTTTCTTCTTCGGTGTTATTCTTGTGTTTTGAAAGAACAAGATACCAAAGTGGTACACCACTTCAGGAAAAGAAGGATAAAGTGCTTTATTTTAGCTGCACTTAGCACTTACAAAATCAAAAGACAATGAATACATTACTGTGGTTATTTATGCATCAAAACTGGGCAAATTAATTACTGCCAAAACTCAACTCATCAAAAAAGCAAAGTGAAATTTTTTTTTTTTTTTTTGCCACAGCTTTTTCTTTTCAGGCAATTATTTTTGGTTTTTTACTTTATAAGAAGTTCTAACTAGCCAAAGAAAGAATATGGGGTTTGTTCTCAATTTTCCAAAGTGAAAGGAGATTTTTAGAAGTTATAAAGCACTACCATATGGAGTTTAATTTACTTGTTTGACACTATTAAAAGGAAAAATATGCAAATAAAACATTTTGTTTAGGACAAAGTCTGTGAAGCTGGCACAAACAAACACGAGGAAAATTCAGCTCTTTTAAACAAGAAGTCAAATAAAGCTAAGGTTACAAAAAAATAGATAAAGGAAAAACGAATGTAAAATAATCACATGAGTCTTCTGGAATGTTTAGTACTTTGCCCCTGTAATAATAGCCACTTAGAAATAGTACATAGTCAGAAAGATAACATGAAATGCATGTCAGGAAAGAAAAAAAATATGTGTATATGCTCAAAAGTTTTGATAAGATTTGATGACATAAACTTCCTCAAAGTCTGTACATGAACCCTAATCACAGAATTTTTTCACCAACATTCATTCTGTACCAACCACCTCAGCCTGGAAACACTTTTTTCCCCTGGTACTTTGAAGTAATTTGCTCCCCGATTTCAGGAAAGTTAACAAACTAGAAATTTCTGCCAGAAACTGAGTCACTAAGCTGGCCTTACCACTACTGGGCAGACATACAAAGACTATTCTTTATGCAAATACATATACAAAACCACACATATACCTGTGCCCATTCCCCAGTATTACATCACAGTGTACTGAGCCAAACAAGGGATTATATGGAGCACTTGAGAGGTTATTCTTTTTTTCTGACACATCTGTGTATTATTGATTAATAATAATAATATTAGAGTCTATAAAGAAAAACAGGGAGTTATTTTATATTCACTGTGATCAGGTTTTCTTCTGATTCTAACACCTCTTAACACTGCAGTTAAAGGGGTGATTATAGTTCATGTAAACATACCTGAACCACCTTTAAATTAGCATCTGCAGATTTCCTTCACAGAGCAGTTTTGACAATTCACATAGCAGCTAAGGAATATTTGGACATGCAGAACTTTTCCTGCTAGAATTCAATGCAGACATACCCTTTTATTATGTCACCCAGGCAGCATATACTGCTACATATGGTCAGGATAAGGGGAAAACAGTCCACGGAGTTTCAATGTCATTTAGTCCTGTGCATTTTCAAGGTATTACTCCCTTTGAGGTGACTGACACCAGAACGGCTCAGTTTGGGAAAGAAATCTTTCGGTCTGACTTGAACAGCAGCAGCCTGCTGAAAACAGAGCAGAAGCATCTGCCGTGATGGTTTAGTCTAATTTCGCAGAACATAAACCTAGACCACCTGCCAAAAAAAATGCACCAGTAGCAAAAGTTACATCCTTTCTTCTTCTGGGACCTATGGCATCTATCGCGGACACCTGAGGTTGCCCCTTTTTCGCCCTACCCTATCAGCCTCTATCCCAATCTTGCATGGTGCAGTATTCATTCCCTGACACATTTCCATCCCCAGTTCCAGAGTTATTTTGGGATTACATGCCTGGACAAGGTAGGAGGACTCATCTCATTTCAAAACACGAGTCAGCCATATGAATGGTTTCTGTTCAGGAAACACAATGGCAATGACAGCAGACTAGTCAAACAAGAACGAAGGGCTCTAGTGCAGAGTGGAAGCTGAGGAAGCTCAGTAGGCTTCCTTTCTTTTCTTGAGGAAATCTTCCAGAAGCCCATCATCGTTGTATGTTTTTAAAATGTAGTCTTTAATCAGTATTTATGATCTTCTTCATATGGGTAATTAATTTCATTAATTTTTCTCTTTGTTGCCTGAAGTTTCAGAAGTGTTGTCTGGGGACAGTGCATACAGCAAAATTTTTAACAACAGTTTTTTCCCTATTTACAGTCATCAGCTCCTCTACTTTTGATAGTTAAACTAGATTCACTCATCAAGCCTCAGACTATTTTCTTCACAGCTCATTATCATGTTTTCCACCAAATGCTTCTTTATGACCTCAAGTCTCATTAGTATTGTTAGAGCCTTGTGATACTGAGATAAAGCACTTCCATACAAACTCTAAGATTATAAAATGGTTGAAGCTAGATTAACAACATAGAATTCCCCAACCAACCAATTAATTCCTGTTCTTTTCTAGAGATATATGACGGCCAATTCAAACAACAGTTCCATAGCTTCCACCATTAATCTGAAGTTTATGACAAAATATAGTTGGCTCCTTCAATTCTTTTGCCTCCTCTGCTGTAGGTTCCTGGTTGTCAGGGCTCTGTGTCATGAAGATTTGCTCAGATTTCAGTGACGTACTGCAGAGAACTATCATGTGATTCTTAAATTTCATGTAGCATCACATAGTTTATATGATTTTATCCCACGTATGCACAGACATAGTGGAGATTATACTGCAGAAAACCAAACTTAAAAAAAATCCAAGTCATTAAAGAAAAGGTAACTGGTAAATAAACAAGCTAACTTGAAAACTTGTTTAGAGGACAAGACATCCTAAAGGAGTAAAAGTCACAGATGATTAGCAGGGTAACAATGAAGGTTTCACAGGCAAGGCAAACTGGCATGAGAATTTTTGAATACTTTCTTCAAACCAAGTTTTCCAAAAATATCTATAATGGCAGCATCCACAGAGCACCTCATTTATTCCACATTAAAAGCTCAAGGATACAAGTTACTATACTTGAACTTTATTCCACATCCCAATGGTGACAGTAAGAAAAGCCCCATTTATTTTTTTTAATGTATAGATGTACTTTGTTTATACCTATATTTTTGATTCCTCTAATGTTAAAAGGCCTTGCTACACTGTCTTTTTGCTTTAGCTAATCTTAAAATATTAACTAAAACATTGCATCTCGCACCCACATTTGTATGCAACTAGTGCTCCTTCCAACATTCTTGTTCAGAAGCCTTCAAGCTTGTGGCACAGTATGTTTTCTATAATCCCATTTCTTTTTTAATCACATGCAACCCCTTTTTTGTATTCTATTGATGTTAAAAAGAATGAATGCAGCCCTTGCGCTATTAAAAACAAAAAGCTTCTTACTTTCAGGAATGCATTGGCAAGACTCCACAAGAACAAGATTTAACTTTTGAGCATGGCAGTGGGCATACAAGGCTAATGGGTGGTCCTTAAAAAAAAGCAAAAAAAAAAAAGAAAACTCCCTGTAATTCATTCAATAGTACATTAATATTATCTTTTACACTCGATGTGAAAGTCACAATACATATGAGAAATATGGAAGTGTTGTTTGGCTTTTACAAATTGTCATTTAAATCTCTATTTAACCCATACAAGTTTTGCTTATGTGCGAGGATGTCTTATGATTCATTGGCCAAACTTGAAATTCATTTGTTTTGCCTGTATGTGAGAAAGGATTCACAAAAACCTGTTACAGAATGCGTCAGTCTATTTTGTCAGTCAGACCAACTGTGCCCTTAGACAAAGAAGGAATTATCATAACAATTTTGCTCAAATAATCTAAATCCAGGTCTGTTTTACTAGAAGTGTCCTTGCTAATTTTTTAGGCTAAATAGAAAAAAGCAAACCTTCCAAATACAGGGTGGGGGTTTTTTGTAGCCTTTTTTCTGTATCTATAAACCTTGTTTTGTTCCACCTTGTGAATGATGTCACCCCTTTATTTAGATGACTTAATATGCTACTTAACTTGCCGTGTAGTCCAAGAGCAGCTATGGGAATAACATTGTTCTGGTAGCTACTTCCCCATTTGAAAAACCTCTTAAAGCTGTTATCCATCTGCATTTCGCCCATCGTGTGTGAAACATCTATACAGAAAACAGTAAGCTCTCTGTTTCTTACAGTTATATGCCAGGCTACAAACCAATTTATACTCCAGTAGAATTAACCCTTCCTTTAATTTCTCATCTCCTTCTGGGGACTTTTTTGCAGGGAGTGTTAGTTTTTTGGGGGGTTGGTTGTTTTGGGGAGATTCTTTTAGGTTTTTTTTAATCATAAGCTGTAAAAACCAATTTGATGTGATAGCTTGAAAGAATTCCCCATTTTTATTTCCTAAATGTCTGGGTGGAGAACTTAACCTTTTTTAAAAATTACCGACCTGGTCTGTGATAACTATTTACCTATTTATTATTTGAAGATGATTGATGAAATTATCACGATTGAAGGCTAAATATCAGTTTCTAAAAAAAGTTACAAGTTTGAGAGTTTTGTTCTGGTTCAAATTATGTCAATTCTGAGTCTCATTTCTTATGATTTACAAACAAGATCATACTTTTGTCTGAGAGACTTAGGGCCAATGAGAATATTTTCCCAAATACAGTGCCTCAACACCATTGCAGGTTTCCTCCACAATATAAACTGGATTTAGTTTGCCTTGTAAAAAAATTTATTTTTATCTCTAACTATAGTCACTTCCATTTGGCATTCCTTTTTTGTGGTACAAAGGGAAGGAGCTAAACTGGAGCTAAATGAAGTCTGACCACAAGTATCTCAGCATGGAGTAGACCATGTCCATTCTTCTCACAAGTCACTGTGCTGTCATTGTAGGAAGCTCCAGAAACCACTGAAATATAAGACATATAGCTGCACCCTACTGCAGGTGGTTTTATTGGGCATACAAAATGAAACCAGCACTCTTCTCGGGCTAAGGTAAGCTATGCATAGCCATAGACCTGTTCACTCTAATTCTTAAATAATGAGGGAGCGCTAACGATCTATAGCAAGAAAACGTAATCCTAGAAGCAGAAGGGCCCAAAACTTACACAGTATTTTAATGAAAAAATAGGGTGGAACTTCAATAAGAATATCTGTCCTTTCCAGGTGAGATACAAAAGATTAAGCCAAATTAATTAAAGCTAGTACTGAAAAACTCCTCTGATTGTTTAAATAAACCTCTCTCAAAAAAGCTCCAATATACCCAAGAAAGTGGGGAAGTGTCTGAAGGAGGTGTCATAGAAGTTAAATTGAGTGGAGAGTAATCAGAGCAAAGCATTAAAAAAGATAAAGGCGACAGAAATCAATTATGCAAATGCATGAGTAAAATTCAACTTTTTGTCTGAGCCAAGACATGTGTTTCCCAATATTTGGAACTTTGCCAGTTAAATTTCAAGTAAAAAGTTGTATTTCTCCTAACGACAGCCAAAATACCTTCAGCAAACCTAATCTGACTTGACAAGCCCTATTATCTATACAACACCACTGCCATTAATAGCTCAATTCATTTCAAATCACCTTGCACAACTGAAAAATGAGTAATATTAAGAGGAAAGATACCTGTTTAATTGTAATGAAAAGCATGCATAACAACTTATATTGACTTCTTTTTCAATTGTATTCAAACATGTCTACAATCAAATCACATAGTGTTTACAAATATACTTTACAGCACACGAGACTACTTAGAAATGGAATATGAAAACATAAAAATATAATTTCTAAAACAAATTAATACACTAACAGGTTCTGTATTATGACCTCACATTAAATATTAGCCTTTGTCATAACAACGGAAACAAATGCCAACACTGAGAAACTGAGTCAGTGAGATGATCCAAATACTCAGACTCTAATTTTATAGCACAGTATTTTCAATGGCTATATCACTGACTAACAGAAAATCTAATTGCTCTTGAAACCAAACAGGAAAAAAACTGTCTTCATGTCTTTGAAGCCACTTGTTTCATGCAACTGTCTGTACCCACTACTTCAGCTGCTGCAAGAAGGCTCCAGACAAAACCCCTGCGAAGGTACTGAAGAGAGAGCTAATTGCACTAATAACTGTCTTGAAGAGAGGAAAGGTGTCCTCAGTGAGAAGGAAGGAATGCTCCAAAAGAATGGATAGACTTTATCACCTTGAAGAAAAAGTGAGTTTCCTCACTGCTGAATACAACAGAAATACCCATTTGTCCCTTTTGACTTCCCTTGGTCCTGATGAGATGGTGTATTTTTTTAATTCCTCCAAAGTTTAAAGAAACTGCTAAACTGCAACAAGAGTGAAAAGAATCATAGTCATGAAGGTATCATCCAGTTCCTCACTCATCCTTAAACACAGTAGGGAAATTATTGAAGGTGTATAGGCAAAATAAAGCACTGTTTTGCATTCTCTGATAAGTGAAGTGACAAAAGGGATTTTGTGAGATCTTTCTGTCCCAGGTCATATTTTAAACGGCAGAATCACTTATTACATGCAGTTAAAGAACAATAGCAATAGCCAAGGTTGCTAGGTTTGGCTCAAGATCTGAGCCGTTTGTTCCCTGGTGTGCAGGATTGAGAGAATATATAGTATTTTGGCACCTGCTGTTAGTAGCTACTTTAGAGAATTCAAGATTTAATTAAACTTCATAGTAATCCATAAAAGATGTTATGTAAGTTCAGAACTTCAGAATTTAGAAAACTTAAGGTTTCTATATGCCTTACCTTTCTACTTGTTAATCCATGTACAACGGGTGCCAGGTGAAAAAATGTGCCAAGCATTCACATAGGTGGTTGTTTGGAAACATTTTACAACATAAGCAATTTGTTTGTATGAATTGGGAAGAATCCCATGACTTACATGTCTGCTCTTTTCTTAAAGCATAAGACCACACTGCTGACAAGCAAAACTCTAGAATTACAAGGCCATCCAGTCACTGCTGCTCTGACAGTACTGTGAGCTGAAGTTCCCTGAGGCTCCACAACCGTGCTAGAGATGCTATTGCAAGAGTGATTCAGTATGCCTATAGTTATGCTTCCAGAGCATTAGAAAATGTCTTGAAGCTCCTCTGTGTATTTAAGTGCTTTAGAAAAGTAGTAATTTACGAGCAAAATGGGGAAAAAAGAGTAGAAAAAGTAGGGTGGCATATGGCCAAACTTTTGACTTAATTTCACCACAGGTTGCTTTTTATTTACAAGCGGCTAATCCGCTCTCAAACTACACAATAGAGCAGCCATTGGCAAAGGCAGGCAGATAAAATTGGCATGCCTCTGTATTGTTCTTGTTAATCTGAACCATTAACAGAAGGGCGAGAAGGCTAGTTTTGTCATTTAAACAGGCTTAAATCCTTTCTCCAAATGAGCTTTTGTCTACATAGAAGAATTCATCCAGGAAATTTAAGGGGTTTCTGTTAGTGTTGCACTCTCGAGTTGACTAAGCTACAGGAATACCAACCTGCTTATTTGGCCTTCATACTGTAAATGTAAAAACTATTTCCAGCTGTCAAAACCAAAAGGAGTTCAACCTGATTAAATTATTTCTCAGAGGTGAAACAAGATGAGATTACAAAGTGCTAAGAAGCAACTATTTGAAATCCTGAACTGCACCTGTGCAACTAAATCTCCATTTATACAGGTGCTTTTCAAATTGGATTTGAACCCTTAAATTCCCTGATTCATATCCTGAAAAACCACAGAAGCTCAAATAACTAATGAAATTCAGAGACAGAAGGGCTTAAAATAGTTTCAAGCTGTGAAGTAAGGCCTAAGACTAACTATGTTCTTTGAGTCATTGTTGATGCGACATATCAAGCATAAACATAAGTTGCACCATTCAAATGCCAGAGGTCGTAGGGTAGCCAGTAGCTAAGTAATTATTTTTTTTTAGCACAAGAGAGGTCACCTGGCCCATAAGCACAATACATAGCCAAATACCTGGGGAAAAAAATGTATTGGTTAGCATGATCTGGTTTTGTTTTGATTTTACCTGGCACATCTTGCACATATATTCAAAGTGACCTTTGCTTGAGGCTCAGCCGTATGAGCACTTCGAGTTTGATTGAATTTGCTCCCAGAAGACACCACACTTGTTACTCCTTCCATTCTGAGATCATCAAGATCCTCTGCAACAAGACAGAACCATGGGATGAGCACATGATTAAATTTTGTAGCAATAAAGGAGCCTCACCTGTAGAATCACTGAAAAATGGAACTGCTCAAAAATCAGGAAGTAAACAGTTACTTGCATACTAATAGGAAAAGACATTTGAGAGCATTTTTATTTTTATATATTATCACCCTCTTATAAGGGGTTCCTTAAAAAATATTCAGCATCATTTCCACATCAAACCATGCTGCATACTTTTAAAATCTTTATTTATCTTGCTCATTTCTAAAAAACTTGTCATCAAGAGATGCTGTCCAATAGCTCCATGTGACACAGGACATATGAAGACAAAAGTAATTTTTTTGAATGTATGCTACTCCTCTGTGGCTTTTGCATCGTCTATTTGCTCAGCAATGAAAAAATATTGCTAAAATAAAAGTGTTCTGCTAAACCCAGAAAATGTGAAATGGACATATATATCACATCGAAAGGGACCATAACGTGCATACTTAAATCTACCATATTCCTGTAATATGGGCAACTCATAATAATAACTGAATTTTCAACTACTGTAAAATCATTCACATTTTGAAGGGAGACAACAGAGGGTCTCAGAGAATTTTTTTCCCAACATTATACTGCAATAGTGTAGATCAGTTGGACTACAAATGAATTCTCTTCGTTTACAGTCAGACCATTCTTTAGAGATTAATCTCTATATTTTTTGCTAACACAAATCAGGCAAGTTCTCTATGCTTCATGTATCTACAAAGCCCAATTTTCAGTTGTTTATAACTCCATTAGACTCAAGCTGAAATGTAAACAAGCAAAGCACTGGCTAGCTTCTATTAAATGATCATATACTGACCACGTAACCATTCCATGTACTGATTGATGCATGTGGTTTATGGTACACAGTATGTCATCATCTAATTAAAATGTCTTTCAGATATTCTATACACATGTATTTTCATATATTTACATTTACAAAAGAAACCTAATGTTAAAGGATATGAATGAAGCAGGAAGTACAAAAAGATTTTAAATCCCAATATCAGATGGAGAAAAGTCACAGAGAACTTTAAAATCAGAGGAGGCACAGAGTATTTTAAATTCTAACTAATTCAATTAGAATTTAAAATACACACATAGTCATTATAGACACACAGTGGAGAACAAAGCTGCTTTTCATATGCAAAAGAATGAGATACAACCCCCCAAATCTTTACCTGAAATACTTCTGGTTGTCCTCTATAGTTCATAGACCCTACTCTTACTAATGTGCTTCAAACTCAGGGCAGTGTGGTCAGATTGTTGGGATTATGTCATGTTAACAACATTCTTTTGGGGAGACACGCATTTTAATAAGCAACATTCAATAACAGTTAGGCTAATCTCAAATGAAAATTTTGTGACCTAAGTCCTTGAACTACATTTTCTTCTCTGTAATGTTTTATTTCACTGCTTAAGAAAACTCTCCTCCCCACTCCCCCCCCACAGCCAATTTGTTGCCTTGATATAAATTAACAACTGTACTGTAGTTTCTGGCATCATTTTACACCATTTCAACACCTTTTCCTTTAAATTTCATGTATGGTTAATACACAAACTAATTCAAAGGACTTGGAAGGTTATACGACAGAGAGCTATGAAATCAATCACCTATGAGTCATTTCAGAAAAGGTATTACATATTTGGAACACATTATGCATTAAAATAAATACAGTTTAATTGTGCTTTAAAGAAGTGTGAAAAGTTCCATATTTTTTAACAGATGTAAATCACTGGACGAATTACAGATTAAAAGAAATTGAAGCATATGCCTCAGGTTTTTCTCCCACTAAACAGACGTGATTTCTTTAAATAAGGTTTTCAACTGTTCTCTGCTCGATTAACTTTTGGCTCTCTGACGAATAAGTGTTTTGACAAAGCAATGATATAGGCTGCCCTCCATGATACCTTTTATATTTGAATTAGTATATCAAACCCATGCCTTTTTCTCATTTTTAGTCAACTACCAGCCTTTTTCTCTCAAAAGAAAATTAAGTGAAACTTTGTGCAAGAAATGTGGATTCAAGAGCTGCCTGTAGTTGTAGCCAATAGACAAGCAGAATAGTATGCAGTATTGATTTATTGTCACATGCTGTTGGACCAACAGCAGTAATGTGCATACAAAATGCAGATTTAAAATACCAAAAACCTACATCATATAAAATTGTTAATTTTTGTCAAGGAATTTTTGTTGATCTAATTCAACATTGGATGGAATTCGTCCATGGCAAGCTACAAAAAGTTGTTAATAATACAACTGAACAGGGAAGTATGTAACTCCATCTACCAGATCCAAAGAATAACTGCAGCATTTGATTTCATTTGATTACTGCACCTCTGCATCAGCATGGAATGATTTCGGTTTCTTCCGGATACCTCAGATTTACAGTGTAGATATTGAATCTTTCTCTCACTAAAGCTGCTGGGCTTTGAAAAGTTGCCTGGTTTGCAATATCCATAAATTTGGATGGGAATTTTTGAGTTTGTAAGCACGTTTATATGCCGTCTTCCAGATCAACCACATTCACTATTGAAGGCCTTTAATTAAAAAAACAAAACAAAACCAACAGCAAAACAACAAAACCCAGCAGCAATAAAACAACAAATCATACACAAATTTTGTACTAAGCTCCGTGTGTATGTGTATATACTGTTAAAAAATTCATGCATGCTTTACAGAAAAATATTTTATCACAAATAAGAAAGTTATTACAATAAATATAACCAATGAATGCAATAATGTATTTTAAGAGTTAAAAAAAGAGCTGCAAATGTTCAGATATTTCTATGTAACATCTGAAAGAACCAGTCTTAACAAAATAGGATTTCAATGAGAAGTCAATTCAGTTACAGTGTCTGGACACTGAATCTTTTCTCTTTCTTTGTATTTGCTAGACCAACTAGTGATGATACAGCTGAGTGGCTCCGTGATTTTACTGAGCAGCAATGAGGTAATTCACAGAGAAAAGAGAGAAAGAAAAGTCAAGCTGGTGACTGCTTGTGTCACGAAAGACAAGAATACTGTGAAACTCCTCAAATCCTTAGAAAATTGTTATTCATCTTTGTATAGTGATAAGCTGAAAGCTCACATAAATGAAATAATCTCATTTATGATAATAAAGGTCTGTTATTTTAATGCATGACTGTACACTGTATTTCTTTAATGTTCACTGTATGTTATTCTCTAAATGAATAGGGTCTGTGAAGACCCAGTCTTGGTCCTATAGCAATTTCCACTAAATATGTTCCGGGTGCTTAAAAAAACTACCTCTGAATCAAGCAAAAAGAACCTTACATCTTCCTCAAATCAGTAGTTTACCAAAATGAATTCATACAGCTGCAATCTTCATGCTTTGCCATAAGAACCATAGACAAAAATACCTGAAAGTGAGATAAAGATCACAAGCGTAATATAGCATAGCACAGAACTAGATGTTTTCTAGATTAATAAAATGCTGCACTAAGCTTAATGCTTTGTGATTTTTTTTTTTTTTAATAGAAAACTTTCACCAAAAAGGGAAGGGGAAAAAAGTTGTCTATTTCAACTGAACAAGACTATAGCCCAATAACAAGGTCATGTCTTTAAACAGGACATTGTTGACAATTATTTACTTCCTTTCTTTTTTGAGAGAAAGGGATGGGAATAGGGAAAGGGGCACTCACTAGTGAAAAGTATTCTAGAAACTGTGCAAGACTGCTTATTGTCTTGGGATGACAGGGTGTGGAATCATCTCACAAACACTTACAAGACTTGCACACCATTCATTTTTTGGACAGAGCTCTTCTTATGCAAAACTCCCATAAAACACAGTGAAAGCTTAGTTGCACAGAAGGCTCAGGTAATCAGATAATATGTTGTATTGTTTTATATGATCCAGTTGCTTTTTTCTCCTTCCTCCATCATAAAACATGTAGTAATTTCCCAGGAGTACTTCTAGAAGTATAAGGTTTAAAGCTGGAAAAAGTCTATGACAGCTCAGTTTGTCTGTTTAGTTTAATACTAAGAAAAGCACCAAATGTTTTCATGTGAGAGTAAAAATTCAGATAATGAATTCTGATTTATGTTCTTGCATGTCACCAGGTAATTCTGGTGCACCAGCAGAATAAGGCTTCTTTCTTTGAAGCGAAGAATTCCTCAAGGTAGTGCTCTCACCTTGTGGCAGACATTGATGTATTCCTTGTATATAAGCATTGATTTGTCAAGGCCTGTTGGCTGAAGCATAGACTCTTAATATGCTCTACTAATCTCATTTGAAAACAAACAAACAAACCCCCCAACCAAACGAAAAAACCTCAAAATACAAACAACAACAAACCAAACAAAGAAACAACAAAAAAAACCCAAATCAACAAAATGCAACTGCTGATAAAAGTTCTGCTTGTGGAATCTAAGCTGCTTTATATGTCATACTTTTATGTGTCATATTATGTTAACCAATCCTCTTTGTTTTAGACAAATTATCTTCCCAAATATCAAGAGATTCCAATAAAAAGACCACATTAATTCATAAAGAAATACTGGGGCAAGCAGGAATTAGGCTTCCAGACAAGGAAGAATCATTAACTTCGGATATCTGATGCTCCACTCCTGAAAAGGATATTTTAAATATTTGCTTCAACAGATGCAAAACTGGAGCTACATTGTGCAGTACACTAACTACAGGACACCTCATTTTGTTTCTTCAATGTCATGGAGCAGACAATGCTGTTAGTCTGGTACACACGTTCTAGTATGTTTTCCCACAAACATTTTCAAATACCAGAATTTCGCCTAGTTCAGACCCATGCCATAGACTTTTGATACAAATATCATTCTAAATAAATACATCAAGAGACTTTCACTCCTCAGATGTATCTAAGATTTTTGAACACAATGTTGTGAAGACATCTTACTTAAGAAGCATCTCGACAATAAATTCCCTAAACGTTTGTGCTTTCACTGATGGATGCACACAAATCCAATTGAAACAGGATGCTGCTGAGTCCTTGAGTTTGCACATCTATCTCTAGCTGTATCAGCTGTCAGAGCCAATCTAGCAGAATCTCCACAGTCTAAAACCCACAAAACCAACATGGGAGTAGAGAAAGCAGCATTGTTTGCAGGTACTGAAATATACAATGAATCACTGATTTGAGTTCTCACTTCTAATCACAAGAGTGAGAGGAATCTTTCTTCTGTTTCTCCCTCTGTCCATTTTCGCCCAGCTGGGACTGGAATTAACATAGGAGGTAGCCTTTTCCAATGAAGATGTTCTAGTTTCATCAAAGAACACTTCAGAATCTTAGAAAACTACACAAAGCGCTGGCCCACAGGGCTCCTGCTTATTCTCCCTTTTTCCACAAGGTGTGATATTTATTTATGACTGAAAATGAGTAACTTGCAGGCAAGACTGATGGAGCACTGACTTAGGAGATGAGAGTGTCTCTAAGACGCAGCACAGGGGCTTCAGAGCACATTTTAGTCTTCATTTATTTACATGAGAAAGTCCATAACCACAGCTGAAAAGAACTGGCATCATGCCCTCTTATCATTCCCCTACTGGGTAATCCAAGGATCTAATATCACCAAATAACCACTGCTCACCCACCAGTTCAGCAACAACTGACTAAATAACTATTGTTGCTCCTTACCAGTAAGGATTTCAAACTCATTGATCTAACCTATCAACTAGGAAGTTTCATTCAGTGCTAATGAATCATTTCAAAAACTTTATTTTTACAAAAATGGGATTCTAGTACTGTTTGGAGCATTTTAACTAGTTCTACATTTCCAATAAAATAAAATTTAGAATATTTCACTAGCTACATCACATTCTACAATGCATCATTGCAATTGGCATAATTATACATCAGTGCTTGCACTGTAACAATTCAGAATCTCAAAAAGGTCATAATGAGATAATACACTAAACCACTGGAAATTCTGGAGTTCAGAAGGCATCTAAAGAAATGACTTTTAATGTTTTCCCTTGGTAAATTTTTTCTTTTTTTTTTCCTTTTTGCATTTTAGCTTTAAGTAAAGCAACTTTTAAAATTAAAAGCAAATTTTGATCAACATTTATCAACATTTCTAATTAGCTCCAATTCCAATGTCACTCATTCCTGCAACCACTATATTTATGTGCAATTTGGGCCACAGTCCAACTCTGCATTCTTAAAGAAAACCACCAAAAAAACCTTTTCCATAATAATAGAAAAAGCCATGTTTAAATCCCTAAGTTTTTCTTCAATCATAACAAAAATATCAAAGCATTAGAAAAGCATGTATATTTAAAAGGTTTCAGTTTGGGTTTTTTAGTTTTTAGCAAAGGGGAGACACTCGTAATATTTTTGAAGTGTGTTTGGTTAACATAGTACAGATGTGCCTTACAATATATATCTGTAATATTGAATTTCATATTAAATTATTGCTTAGATTTTTCTTTACTAAGTCTATTTTGAAATAAACTGATAATTTGCATGCTGTTCATATGAAGTTTTACAAAAATGAGCTAAGATGAATAATGATTCATTAGGTCAGTATACCTCACAAAACATAGAGCAACTAGTGTATTTTCAGCCAATTGGAGAAAATATTATCCTGTTTAGCATTTTATGAATCAATTTTTGCACTGAGGGCCACATTCTTATTTCTTTGCAGCCACATAAGTTACTCTATCAGTCCCTTGGCTGGATTAATCCTAGCTAGGTTGTCGAGATGCCAGTGGAAATTCATACACCTTTTATTAAAGTGAAAGTTAAGGCAAAGCATAAAAATTACAAATAATCTTATGCCAAACATTTCTAGTAACACTGAACCTTCCAAGAGTGGTTTTTTAAAAAAAAACTGTTAGTCCAAGGATTTCTGGAGTGCCAGTATGTATGCTCTCTTTCATAAACCTACACACATCAAGAATTCCTACAGCACAAATATCTCTATTTCCCCAACTTCTTTTTTTCTTTTTGAAATTAAAATGATTGAATTCCAAATATAGTCAAACATTTTACTTGTCCTTCAGAGAATTTTCTTCATGAAGAGAGAAACACACTAAGTAAGAAGCAAGATGCTTATACAGCTTAAATTTTCTACTGATAAACTAGCGCATCTCCCATTTTAGAAAAAATGTCACTATTGCACCTATTGTGCTAGAAAAGTTCCAGTTAATTTAGGGACTCATATATGAGTGATCTCAGACTGGACAGTTTGGGCAGGCAGGGAGAAAGCAAAGAAATCTCTAAACTCTCTGTGTGCACAGACACCTTTAGCAATGGATACTTCGTATGCTGTATGTGAAAGCTCCTAGCGAGCTCTAGGTGCATTAAAGTCCTGACTGAGACAGTAACACATAAGTAATTCTATGACAATCACCAAAGCTCTTCGATAAAAAACTAGAAGAAACATCCTGTGGATCTCTTATATTGCTCTTCGGCCTCTGCCTAGCTGCAAAGGGACAACTGCCCTCCTTGCTATCTCTGCTAACTGTGAATCCAGGATGAGAATGAGTACAGCATGGCATCCAATGACCGAGGCTCTGCCATTTCTTCCAGCCCCATCCCTCTACCAGCTTGCATCACCTCTGCTTTGTCCTGAGACAAGACCATCTGTTTTGTATCACTATCCCTATTTTGGCCAGACACTGGGACATCTGGAAGACTGCACTGTCTACACTCTGAGAAGCAGACACTGAGCTGGATACCATCAGCATACCAATGGCATCACAGCTGACAGTACATGCTCTTCCTCACTCATTGATTAAATTCATACCACTGACATCTTTCCAAAGAAGGTAGAAAAAAAAATTAATTTTTTCTCCCCAGCTGGGTCAAGCAGATAAACTAGCAGGTATGTCAAAACCATTCCACATATCCAATAGGTTAATCATGTAATAAAGTTTCAAATATACCACACAGTTTTCCAATATTTTTTTTCTTTTTACTAAAGTGAAGTAAATGCTTTTTAAAGAAAGTTTAGGTTACTGAAAAACATGTGCAGCTGGAGATATTGTATAGGTGCTGTTTGTTCTGTTAAATTGGTTTGTGCAACCTATAAGTTCAGTGCACTATTGGGTTGTGTTTGCTCATGCTTTTGGTTTGGAAAAGAGAAAATTAGGTTTTTGGTTTTGCTGCAATGCTTGTGCAAGCATTCTGCAAAGCAAGACAGAGACCTGGCTGAAATGGAAAATAGTCTAGTGGTACATATAATATATTTGGTTGCTACACCTTCATTGCATATTGCAGGACGAGATTATTGCCTAAAAATAAATCAGGTATTACAGCACGTTAGGTTGTGCAATGTTAGCTCAAGCCTAGTATGTTAAACATCATAGAGATATGTTTGCTTTTACTCAACACTACTTTATCTTCTAGATATGAATGACATATTTCTCCAGAATATCTCATTTCAGAAGATTAAAACCATTTTGTAAATGAATCAGAAAATTTTACCTGACAATTCTGCTTCTCAAGACATATGAAGTTTAGTCATGACTCCATTGAACTCAAGTGGAATTTTCCATGACTCCACAGACTGAAAATTTATCTAAAATATTTTAAGTTTCTCTCTTTTGAGTTTTAGCTCTTTAATATGAGAGCTGTAAAACTCAGGTAGATCTTAAAATGTTTTTAATTTTGGAGTCCACAGCAGTGGAACAGAATGTGAACCACATCCCCTGGCAGTCACTGTGTGTCCTTCTCTTGTGGAGCATAAAAACTGCAGGCTAACCACTCTATCTACTCTATCACTGACTAAGACGGAGTCAGAGACTCTAGAATGGAAAGCCAATTCAATATCTGATACCAAATGTTCCTCTAAGAGCTATGAAAAAAACAAGGGTGAAGGAAACACAAAACATTAAGGAAGCACAATCATCATATGCTGGATGAAGGCAGCAGAAAAGGGCACATTGTATCACAGAAGATAAGTTACTAATTCTAGTCTAATTACTAGTATATTTTCCTTCTCAAAAAGAACCATCTGTACTAATTTCCTAGACTGCAGGCAGTTTGACTGATAGAAAACCTAAAAATGAAATAAAGACAAAGTCACATTACAAACCATGTCAACAGGAAGAACAGAAAAAATAATAATAAAAATGAAAACCAAAAAAATAAGAAGTCTAAATTGAAAGCATCTTCAACAATATACGGCAGAAAATATCTGTTTCAAGCAAAAGGGGAACAGGTAGCACTGCACCAAGAAGTAAGTTAGGTCAATACAAAAAGGCCAAGTAACTCATGGTTTTCGATCTTCAGGCACACTAGCAAACCTCACTAGCCCTGAAATACTCTTAGCTCAAATGGATGAATGAGGTCACACTCCAAAGTGCTAACCCGCAGTCACTAAGGATGCAGTTCTGTATTCCAATAGCTTGTTTCCAGTAATAAAGTCCCACTTGTTCCTGTGCTCTTACCCCTTTCTACCATCCCCAGTGATATCAGTACCTGATTCTTATCTGACTCTGGAACGAATGCACATGAAAAATATGAAATTTTTGGTGGAATCTTCTGCATGTGGGTTGGTAGAGTAGCAGAGCTGCCCTGGCACACTGAGGGTTCAATACAAGCATTAAGATCCATCTAAAAGAAACAGCTCTCTACAGCTCTGCCTGAAGGAACAGAGAAGAAAGTAGGACCACCTTCTCCAATGAAAACAAGCTCTCATATTCAGTTAGACTCAGGCCTTCTCCCAGAGCCATAACCTAAGGGGTAAAAGCATCTGCTATTCAAGTAACACTGACAAGTCAGAATATGAACATGTCTATCAAACTATCAGAAAATCAAACAAGATATCATTTTTACATTAACAGAATGATACCACATCTGCGACTCACCACCCCTGCTTTATCCACCTTAAAATTAAGTGTAATTTTGCTTCTTGCTTTTCTCAAGACACAGAATAGAAGTTTTTCAAAACTGAGATTCTATCAGAATATTCACGTCTTCAGAAACTCATTCCTAATATATTACCAACATATGAATCTTAATGCTATGTGTTATCACATTAAAGATACAATTTTCAATTTTTTTTAAAAAACGTATTACATATACCAAGTATTCATTGCCTTTTATTTTTTTCTTATTTAACTGAGCAATGCCAAGCTGATGAAATCTAATATGATTGAACTTGGAAATAAGCTTGAACATGAGAAGCAGGCCAAAATCAGGCTTGTTATCAACACAGTGTCTTACCTTCTTATCACCTTTTCCTCATCTGTTTTAAAATTCCTGAAATATGGTAATGTTCATGAATTAAATTATTTCTGATATTATGATACAGCTGTATAAAGATTTTTTTTTTAAGTGAATGCAGACTTAATGGATAAGTCTTGCTACTTTGAAAATTAGAAAGGTGATCCATAGGCTCAAAGAAATTTTCAAAACTTAATAATTTATCAATTTCCATATTACAGATACAAGTATTATTCTGAAACTAGTGTACACATAATTTGATTATTCGTAAAATTATGTCATATCAATTAAATTGCATTCCTCCAAATTTAACAGCCCTTAAGTTTCTCAAAACACAAGAAAGAGTTTGCAACATCTGACAATGCTTCAGCATATCCACAGAAACACTTTCTTCAGCTCCCAAACGACCTTTCCAATTATCCATGTACAACCAAAGTTCCTTTTCAGATGAGCACTTCAAAACAGTCTGGTTAAGAAGTTTAAGAAGCTCAGAACCATTTCAAAAGGCACCCTGAGCAAGCACCCACAGCAGCTGACACAGCTTCCCAACACACCAGTGAAAGACTCCCACATCATTAATGATCTATTCCTTATGGAGCATTTCTCTGTGTGAAGATTCAATATGATGTGAATGATATCCAAACTGTTGCTCATTTGCAAATTCTAAATTATGTGTAATATAAAGAAATCAAACCCATATAATCCAAACAAATTCTAAAGAACAGGCTATCAGAAAGACAATTCCCAAGTCACTGGTGGTATAATTTCAATATTTATAGAATTTGGAAGTTTTAACAGAAGAGTTTAGGTTCCTTAAGCTAATATATTATTAAAGCTGTTTCACCAATGCTTTGGAACACATCAATAGAAAATTAATATTTGGAGACAAAAAAAATAACTACTGCTCTGTGAGACCTTAACAATATTTTGCGCCTGGTAACCAGACATCTATTTAGAACAAATTTCACCCAAATGTAAAGTACTGTTTTTTATCAAACCATTGTGTGAATATTCATAAAAAAACCCACAATGGTAAATTCAGCCTAATTATTTGTGACTGACATAACCCAGTTGCTATCCATTTCCTGTAAAACATCAGGAAAATGAGCTCCTCTCAGAAATATTCAAATATGTCAAAAGATTTTTCTATCCCTCTAAGGACATCCAAGTAAGCATGAAAACCATTTCATAAAATCCACCGCATGGATACATTTCCCCATACAGCCAAATGGAGAAACAGGTCTGGAAACTATTGTCTGACACCTTGACAAGTCTCCTCTATCCCCAGCATTACTTAGAGTACTTCTGCAGTTAGGTGATAGTGATTGAATAATTAAATCTGTGATGTTCTGAGGAATTGTCTCTCCACAGACATTAACTCACATTTGCCTTTAGTCATTTATACACTGAGCAACTGACTGAGAGTCAGAAACAGGAACTAAATTATACATAAAGTTCCTCTGTATACACAAAAATGACAATGACTCAGCTTCTGAAAATCCTTAATAAAAATTAGAGTAATCTACATGTCAAGAAAAAGCATTTTCCTGTGATGTGCCAAAGTGATCTTTTAGAGATGGGGCAGGTGAGCAAGAGCAAACAATTCAACTGAAGCAAGAATTAATTAGGAGTGACTGTATTCTCTATGTGTAGGAGAGAAATGAGGACCTTATTTCATAGTTCAATGTTTGAAGAAGGAAATAAATGTTCAGTTACTTCTTTGTACGATAACAGGGAACTACTACAGTGAATAGCAAGCTCTCTGTAAGGCATATGCAGGACATGCACCCAGTCTTCTTGTGTCCATGAAACCAGCTGATTTTCCTTCAGGTGCTCTGAAATCTATGTGCAACAAGAGGAATATTTCTACATGAAAACTGTAATACATGCACATGGCAGGAATGGCTTATCTTCTCAATCTCAAAGCTTCATGTTTTCAGTTTAGTTAGGCAAAAGATTACATATGAGAATAAAATTAGTTAGCCTTCATTTGCATTTCACATAAACTGTAAATAATGATTTGTAATAATTATTTATAAACAATAAATGTATTTTTTATATAATACAAATGTTACCTTTTCTAGCCTACTGGACAATACTTTAATTGTCTGAACAATCTTGAAGCTGAAATTACTCATCAGGAGAAACTTGAAGGAAGACTAAGAAAGGATTACATGCAACATTACTTTCATACTTCAATGTCAGCATTTATAGTTTCAAAAATAGGAAAATACTAAAGCCAATAATATTTTAAAATCTTCAATAATGTAGGAATGTTTTGGAAAAAAAGAAAGTATGCTCTTTACTTTTGTTGAAAAGGACAAATATGTGACTATCACTTATTTTATTATGAACTATGCCTTTAAGAACAATTTTATAGTCTTATAGTTTCATTTACATCACCTTTTCAAGTTTTTATTCTTGTCATATTGAAAATAAAACAATCTCCTTGTAACTTCTGGTTTTAATAAAATAAAGGGAGAAACTTTTTTGAAGACACAATCGGATTTGTCTCTCTTTGCATCTGGTTAAAAATCAAAACTGACAAATCCTATTATTTGCATATTTATGTATATTTAATTATTCCCAGGACTGTAAAGTTTCTCTGAAGAGAATTAAAAACAATCGAATGACTAAAATTATTTTAATTTCTATTTTATTCCTTCATTACTGGATACTTCAAAGACACACCATTTCTTTACAGAGAAGAAATTTGGGCTACATCAATATAACCTAGAAAACGGTAAGCCAATAAATGAAACATTTGTGTTCAAAACTCCTGTCACAAAGGCACACTGTAACTTCCACTGTTTAGTCCAGGAATGTACAAACTTTATGCATTGAACATCACAGACATACACATAAAACCTATTAAATTTTAATTTCTTTTTCAGATGCTCAGTATCTCAATGTTTTGCTAACCATTTCCATCCGCACTTTTACATATTCTTCCAAAGGTGACTCACCATCTTTCTTGCCATGATCACACTCCCTCACAGCAAAACCTTGCCTTCATATGCATGAGTGGCCAAATTCATATTTTACTGCAGTAAAGCCAACACTTAACTCTTGTAAGTGTGCTCCCTGTGCTGCTTATTGTTCAAAGACCTCCATGACTCCAGGAGCAGTTTCACAATTAGTTTAATCTAAACTAAGTCTGTGCTGCCACTGGAAGAGTCAGACCTGCTTGTCCCACACGTCAGCTGACTAACTTGTCCTATCCTTATGCCAGCAGCCATGCTTGTGTGGCCCAGAAGGAGCACGGCCAAGCAGCTCATCTCTCTGAAGGTTACCTCTTTCTGCATCGATGTTGAGCTCAGCTCAGACTCACTCAACAGTGTCTTCTCTGATGGTTTTTGCTCAGACATGGACCCTCTTAAACAGGCAATCAGAAAAGCTGAATTTAAAATACAGCTTAATATTTGTTTTCAACTCAATGTCTATGATATAAAACCAGTTAAATTAAAACAGGGTAATGTCTTGTTTAAATTAAAATAGAAGATACTACCAGGAAGCATCGTCATAGAAAACAGCAATACTAAGTCATCTTAAAATATCATTTTTATTTTCCTTAGAATAGGAAACTGAAATCCTGTAGCCTACAATTTGAGGAAATAGTTGGTAGATACTACAAATTAATTTTAGGATTTAATTTTAATTTAGGATTTTAATTTAATTTTTTAATTTTACTTTAACAGCTCTTGCTTTGCATTTAGATTATGCACAAATATTGTAAGTGTTATCTTGAGATCATTGCAGCAGTAGTTAAGTACAGAGAAATATACAGAAACTCTCAAAACTTTCACAACTCCAAATCAAAAGGTTAGAAGACAATTTGCTGCAAAAATTGATATTTTGTTTAAACCAACACTCCCAACTGCAGGAAAAAAAAAAAAGTGAAATAAGGAAAGTACTCCAAATAAAGAATTACGTACAACAGCCTCCAGTGTCTACTTTTACATTTTACAACTCCACTGACTTCAAATTATTTAATATCAAAGATAACTCGGATCCTTATATTTAAATCGAGCGTATTTCCTCTATCTTGCCTCATCTTTGCCCATGTCCATGCTTTTTTTTAATAGACTTGTTACTTAGTGTATTCTTACTGCACTTTTCTCTCCCTCACCTTTCTAGTCCTCACTAATTATGCACAGGGTCCAGTAGCTATTTATGCTAACTGATGACACCTTTCAGTTGAAACAGTCCTTTAGGTTATTTTTTATTTATTTTCCAGCATTCCTATTTTGTGATGTTATAAAGTGATGATTACCCTGATTTAGCTTTTCAATAATTGTTTTGTTTGTGAATTTCTCATATCCTGAAATATTTTTGTCTCTACAGACTTCCAGTCTGCCACCTCTCTTGAAGTATAGCCTTCACTACGTTTTGCCCTTTCTTCATAATTGATATATTGATAGTCAAAATGTCTCAGATATAATACCCCTACTGCCAGTATATTCACCAACAAAGAACGACGTCTTCATGACTGCTGGGTCATTAAAGAAAATGCAAGAACAGCGGCTGGTAGCAGCACTACCTTTGATGTTAGCAGGTGCAGTGCAGTTACTACAGTGAACTCGCAAACCCAAGGTATTGTGTACCACAGTGACCCTGTGAACCATAGCAAAGGCTAATGAGACTCTTGGTCTGCTCAAAATGGCTTACACTTACAAAAGATGGCACTGGTAGTGGTGTCTGACTTGGAGTGTTTGAAACTATCCTTTTTTTGCAGGGCAGTCACGGCTTTTACTGCAGTACTCATTATTTTACCTGATGGAAGTTCTATCTTGAAATTTCCTAAGACAGCAATCAAAGCAGACAAATGGAATACTTGCAATTTTAGGTGGGCTGAAGACCTGTGTTGAAGTGTTGTTATTTACTTCTTTGTTTTCAATCTCAGCCTCTTTAATTTTTATCAAGCCTTTTCAAATCGCATTTTGAGTTCTGAAAATATTGGAGGAGTTCCCCTTCTGAAAAACCACATTTGTTCCTTTTGTACTTAGCTATAAATTACCTCCTACTTCACTCTGTTCTTTCTTCTTTATGTTTATTCTTCCTCTGTCTTCTTTTTTGATTTTAGCAATTACAACCAGTATTCCCCTCCCATTTAATTTTATAAAATAGAACACTCTCAGAAGTTCTTAGCATGCAATACACTATAAAAATAATGTCTGGCCAAGCAACAGCTTTTTAGTGTAAGTTTAATATCCCGTTTTCAAGTAAGAACAGGTAACTTAAGAAATAAGTTTGCATTCTGCCACGTTATTCACTGCTTTGCACATTATTTGCTGCTTGCAGCATTTACAATTACATTTATCTTCTAAATTTTAAAGTCAGGCTTGCACTTGGTATCATGTTGAATGGTAAAAGCACACACCTTGCAACATACAATAAAATTAAAATTCAGCCTGGCAGGGAAATTAAAACACACAAAAAAGGTAGAGTTAGTTACTCCATAAGCCACAAACCTAACGACCCTTTAATTCTCAGGAATTTGTGTTACATCTCAATATTTCCTTCACGCTAATATCAGCTGTTTCCCTCCATATTTCTTAGAGTATCCTCTCCCTAGTAATCCTGCCCACCTTTCTTCTTTTCCTCTCCTTCATTAACTCAAACAGCTTGTCCCAAAATGCTTCAGCAAGTGAGCAGATGCTTTGTTTGTTTCAGAGCCATAATAGCGATCAGTCTGCAGCGGCAACTCTTTACCTTGTACTGAAGCTTCAGGATGGTACTAATGAGATTGTCTTCTAGCCAGACACCAATTTCCAGGGAATTGGAGGAAATTTCCTGGATTAGAAAACTGTCAGTTTCAGTTGAAATTTGACCATAGATTTGAAAAGGCTAGAACTCAAAGACAGAGTTGCACACCTTACAACATCATCTAAGTCCACACAAAACTAGCCTCACTGGAAAACAGGGGCTGAAAACTTATTGGGTGAAAAACGAATTACAGGGGTTATATCACGCTAAAATCACTTGTGCTACTGTGAACATTTTCCCCACTGAAATAAATCCCGGGTAAAACAAACATTTCCTTTTTTATTAGCTTTCAGCAATTAATAGTAAGCTTTAGTCCTTGAAATATCAAATACATGAGGTCTCTGGCAGACTCAGCCTGCCTGAAGTTGCTACCAGGAGAAACCATCTTTCCCTCCTCTGCCAGACAATGCTACTCTCCTAGGCAGAAACAGCTTTCCTTAACCACTGGGCTGAAAACAACAGTGATCCACAAGCTGATTTACAAGCAGATCAGATGTCTCTGCCTTGAGGGCTTCCATATCTATTAAAGGTGCGGGTCGAGGCAGATGGCTGAGGGTGGCAACAACCCCAGCCAATGATCTCCTGCGGCAAGTCTGTCAGAAGCCAAACAAGAACCAATTTATACTCACTAATGATTTTGCATGCCCTTTTTCGTTCCTTCTCTAAACTGCTATCTATAAAACTCTTCAACGTCTATCTGTCTTCAGCCGTTTCCCTCTCCCATTTTCCTATGTCCTTCCCTTCTGCTACATCTGCTCTGAGATGAGGGTGCCTAGAATAGAAAGGCTTTCTACCAAACTGGGATGGGGATAGCTCACTGGGTACACACAGGAACAACTGAAAGACACTTGAAAGCAGGATATCCAGTGCAGACAATGTTATGATTTTGACCTCATAGCATGGGTCAAAGGTATCTGGCTCCTTTTATGTTGACAGCTGTTGTGGGGCTGCAAACATATCATCACAACTATTCATTTTAATTTAGTTGTCTGCAGAGTGTAGCAGTAGGACAAATCATTCTTTCTAATCTGTTCATGGACATTTCTCAACCACAAAAGACATCTAATATAACATTGTTAATTTTTAGAAAATTCTGCACTTGTTTTTGGCCCGGACTATCTTAGATATTTTAGTGTAATGTTATAAATATCACTTCACTTATCACCTACCTCCCATTAAACTGTAACGTTCTAATATATGAGAATAGTTAACTCACTGCTACTGGATTTCCCAAAATAATAAATATTAAAATGCATCATGTATTTATTAATTATTGTTGTTTTGCCACATGGGCACCTTTTAATCCATGACAGCACTTAATTTTTCACTTTATGACTACTTTATCTCCCTAGTATCCTTTTGTTTGAGGGTTTGGCAAAGTTTTTTATGAAAGTCTGAGTAAGTCATCCCTACTAGGACCTACTAGCCAATATTTTGCCAACACCTTCGTGAATCATAATTACACGCACTCAAAAAGGAAAAGATAGTTGTACTCAAGCCTAGTCACTAGAAAAGTCCCCTTTTTGTAGCTTTCTAAGGAGAAAAATAAAGTTGACATTAATATGAACACACACCTTTCAAAAGCAGAGAAAAATCCCTCATACTCAAGTGGTTGGTTTACTAAATATCAAGAGAAAGAGAAGCAATGAGTAAATATTCAGTATTTGAGACCAATATTAGCCTCAGAAGCAATGTTATAGCTCCCATCCTAACAATACATTTCTTATGAGAAGTTGTGAAATATTTATATGGAAACTCCTCCGATGTCTTCTTTCTCAGAACTGAACCGAGTAAGCAGCTAACTAATAATTAATCCGACTGCAAAGGTAAATTCATACAAAAATTTAAATGCAACTTTTTAAAGTTAGCCATACTTTTTGAAACAAATTTTGTAATAAATTCAATTGGTTTTAGTTTTAATGCAAAATAAGCACTTACTTTAAAAAAGGATATTTTCCATTTTTACTACACAAAATTCTGGCTAATAAACAAGTATACTGGGCTCCACAATTTTTCAAATAAAGATATTTGTTCAAAGATATTCAGTGTGAATTAATGACACTGGGACATTACATACCAGCTGACACAAAACTGTTATTTTACCTATCACTAAAGTGATGCTGGTAATACAAAAGACAATACTTTCTTGACTATTCTTTGAATGGCAGGGTACAAAAAAAGGGTTCTGAACTACACTGACAAATTTTTTGAATCAGGGGAGCTTAATAAGCCAACAAAATAGAATTGAACTATTCACAATGAAACACCAAACATGACTATATGTTCTTGAATTCTGCTAATCATGATCATTCCTAATCTTGATGTAGAAGTTACTTGAAATGCTGCATAAATGCAACCTTACACCAACAAGGGTCAAAGTGTAACTTCCAAACTCTCAGAAATTTTATGCTGTGGCAAAAATTATAGTAAAGAAATGTGGTTTTGACTTGCATTCACAGTTGTGTCAGAACCATTCCATGTATTAAATGGTTTCGTAAATGCTGGCAGCTTTCCCTTTCATGCAGCCTGATTACACCAAGAAAACATTATCTATTTCACAGCCAAGAGCCGTTCATTTGCTATTGGGCAGACTGCCTTTAAGAAATTATACAATGCCTAGGGGGTACAAGCACTATTTATTTTCTAAATTTCAGCTCATTTTGTTAACCAAGCATGCAAAAGGACAATAGCTCAGAGCGCATCCTGTTAAAATATGTAAAACCACAGACAGAAGTATTTGCCATACTGTTAGTTAAGCAATGCCTCTTTAGAGGTGAAAAGAGTACGAGCTTTTTCAGAATTGCACAATTGTTCTGCACCACTGAAAACAGAAATGTACTTTGATGATCACCAACAATATTCCAGATGCTCATTCCTTCTTTCAGGAAAAACAATTCTGAGCCGACAAAGATAACTTTAGTGTTACCTGCTCTGTATTTCCAACATGATTCATGCTAGTTCTAGTTGAACATAACCAAATATATTTCAACAACAACTGTCTTCACACTAACAGTGGATGACTGATGTTTAGATGTCCATGTTTCAGCTATATTTAAAAGTACTACATCATTAAGTGTAAGGATATTTAATTAAAAAAAATACCAGGTTTGCTATATTTCTACCCAATACAGAACAGATTTACACCAGCTTTTTTACCCAGTAGCAATGATTTTGGTAGGTCTTCCTCACAGACACTGCTGCTGGAACCTCCCTATTGCTATCACCCCAGCCTGAGAAAGCCTACTGAGCAGCAGTCAGCATCTGCTGTCAGAGTATAAGGACTAGGAACTTCCAAGGAGCCGGAAGCCTGCAGTTTAAAGAAGCTGGGGTTCTAACCAAACATCAGGTTTACATGCTGCACACTGAAGTCAACACGGCATTATGTTGACTTAACTGCAGATTTGGACATACACAATGCTTGTAAATTCTGAGCCATTCTGAGCAAGGTGGCCCAGGCCTGTAATTGCACAATCCCCAAAGGGACTGCCCCTGAGCCACAGATCTTGCAGGCCTCAGCAGATCCTCTGCAAAAATGACGTTCTTGTTTTTCCGCCACTAATAGTAGCTGGGAAATTGTCAAGAATGCCATTTTCAGCAGCCTGCAGCAGCGGAATCAGGCATCTTCACACAAAGAGATTTACAAATTCCTTACTTCGAACAAAACATGTAAAGAAAATAATAAAAACAATGTCTGCTGTTCATTCCACCTTAATATTCACACTTTTTCTTTGAGGCATGTCTAAATAGGCATGTGATTCATAAATGTCAAAATTTCAAACCTAATTTGCAATTTAAAAATACTCTGCCAGTTTCAGTGACCCCCAGGGTACAGAGAAATACAGAAGAAAGATGTAAGTGCTTCTCACAGGAAATGCTCTACCCTTTTATTGGCAACAAACTATGAGAATGCTGTGACATTCATTCTTACACTGTAATTCTTGACTCCAATTTGTAATATTACAACAATATTCACCTTCATGGCAATGAATTGATAATACCCTATTATTTGCAACGAAAAGAAGCAAAATCCTGTAGTCACAGAAAAAAAATCCAAAACTTAAGCTAAAACTGGGATTGTTCAGTCTGGAAAAGAGAAGGCTTCAGGGTAACCTAATTGCATTGTTCCAGTACATGAAGGGAGCCTACAAAAAAGATGAAGAGGGACTTTTTACAAGAACATGTAGTGACAGGACAAGGGGGAATAGATTCAAAATCAAAGATGGTAGATTTAGATTAGGTATTAGGAAGAAATTCTTTACTGTGAGGGTGGTGAGGCACTGGAACAGGTTGCCCACGGGAGCTGTGGATGCCCCATCCCTGGAAGTGTTCAAGGTCAGGCTGGATGGAGCTCTGAGCAATCTGATCAGTGGAAGGTGTCCCTGCCTACAGCATGGGGGTTGGAACTAAATGATCTTTAAGGTCCCTTCCAACCCAAATCATTCTATGATTCTATGATTATATATACATACATACACATATATGTGCATCACAGACTTTTGCTGGAGATTACTTGAGGTCATTCACATAAACATATACTAAACTTCAGGTGGAAAAACTGACATTTATTTTCTGAAAAATAAAGACCATGATTCCGTACATTACTTAATCTGATTCTGCACATTTATTTCACCTATCGCCCTGAAAAAGTTACTTAAGATAAAGATGCTTGTGAGAAATAAACCTTCAACTCTTGAACAATAGTATAACTGGTTTTCATTTTCTTATAATAATGATGAATATTTGCAATATCATCTTATTTTTTTCCTTACTTCTTGTACCTCTCAAAAGATTTCCAAGAAAATATTACTGAGTTAAATGGTTTTATCATTTCTAAGCATAAGGAACACAAAAGTATGTCTGCCCATGTTAAGACAACTAAGTATCTATTTTACCAAGGAGTTCTTAGACTTCAAACACTGAAGCAACAATCCAAACTTTTGTGGCAAGTCATGAGAACTTCATTACTATCAGACATCTTATTGACACTCCTGTGGAAAACCTAGTCAATGTGGCATCCTTGTAAGAGCCTTAAAACTTCAAATTTATCCAAAGTTAGTAAAAGCTTCTAGGGCTAGCAGCTTACTCTGCCTACCATACAGGGATACTGACAGGCGTACCCTACCTGGTGAATATCCTACCTATACATCACACATTCTTTTCAAAGGCTCTTGTATTGGACAGCTAATCATTTTTTGTTCTGCTGGACACTTGCCAGCATTGTTTCACCAAGCATCAGAACTGATGGCATGCAGTGCAACTGGAGAGAAAAGTGAAGGATGGCCTTGGTTGGAAACAGGCACAGAGAACAAGAGCAAATGAAATCATATGATAAAAAATTACATTCTAAGCATATATTTTAACAAGGAGTCCAAATGACATAAGCAATAGAACCCTATACTAAGTCTAGTATATCTCAGGTTGTGATTAAATGTCCTGCCACAATACATCTATTCATACTTTCAAAAAAAAATTAGTCCTATGTTTGATAACCCACTTACTGAAGATAGACCTTACAAAGGGACTGCTGCTTGAAACTCTTCTGGAGTTGTAGATTTGTCACAAAGTAAATCCCTATAAATTCACTTTATTTTTTGCCAGCTAAGTTACAATTGTGCCGTTCTTTTATCTTGCACTCTTTTCCTGCTCGTTGTAACTCACTTCAGTTAATACACGACATGCCCCAACAAACTAATTCACATTTTTCTCCATTCTGCACTCTTATCTCCCAGGAATTACAGTTGAATTGCATCACAGATTCAGGTAAATACTCTCTAGAGTAAAGTTTAAGTTGAGCTAGTGATGATTTTCAGTAGCAGTATCTATGCAAGCCTACATCTGTTTCTAATGATCATTCTAGCTCATTAGATATGATCTCTCTGAATGGAATATGAGCAATTCCTATGCTCTAGAAATAGATATTATTTAAAAGCATCTTTTGAATACCATTTGCTTGTTTTTTCCCATAATCTTCTGTGTGGAAGTGATCACTCACACACACACACACACACAAAAATCTATCAGCACTGCCTTTTACCTTATAGACTTTTGAGCCTTTTATTTTCATAGAGCAAGGACTTCTATTAGTATTTTATAGCAAGACCCCCTTAAAAAGTAAGTGATTATACCTCAATGCTCTGTTTCCTTTTACAAAACAATTTGCAAAACAAACTATTTTTTCCCTTATAAGATAAAGAGAAGGATTTTATTTAAACCACAAGCTCTCCCTTCTTTCAACAGCCTTAACTCAGTCGATTATTTGAGATAGGCTTCTGTATAAACAAATCAAATAATAAAAAAAATTCAAGTTGCTAAAATAGTCACACATTAAACAATTTGCCAGAAAAATAGCATGAGGATTAGAACCATTTAAAATTCAATTTTCCCATAAGATTCTAACAAAGTAACAGGTGTGCTACAAACTAAAAGTATAAATTAAAGTCTGAAAAGAGAAAGCAATACATACACAATGAAAAATTTTCTTTGCTGGAGAGAAGGAAGCCCTTTAAACCCATTTGACCTACAACTTCTTAGAAGAAAACTAATTCCGTATTAAGTTCAGTAGGAGGGGTTTGCCAGCAACTGTAGCACTAACTTATTTTCTATAGTGATCAACATACACTTCATAAATTAATTGCAAAAACTGCATGTACTTTTAATCAAAATTTAAAACAATCAAATTGTCCCTTTTATTCCAGTGCAATGTCTTTTGAACACACCAACTGAGAAGAAGTTATGTGAACAGCAAAACTCATTTTATCTTAAAGAGAAAGTATCAAATTGGTTAAAATTCTAAACAACTGAAGCTGGAGATACTGAGCCCATTTTTTAAGTTCTATACATTTACATTTTCTTTCCAAGAGTTTATTTTTCTGGTCTGTACACATAAGGTATTTTTAAACCTTATTTTGTGATAAACCTTTCATAGAAATAATATCAACATTATACTGAGGAAAAGGATACAATAATCACTGCAACAAAACAACGTATAATTCTATTAATTTTGTTGCAGGAGAAGGAATGAAAGATGACCAGTTTGATGACCACTCTGGGTTTCACGTATCTTTAGTTCCACACTAATTAGTTCTTTTATCCTGATACAAGCAACTGTAGTTTTGTCCATATGTTTGATTAAGCACATGTTATATCATATACCATGTCACGCTCTTGATCTGTAAATCATTTTCCAGCACTATTTAAATGTCACCATTGGTAAGTCTAGCATTAACTACACGCTAAATTAATTACAAACGTAATAAAATTAAACGAAGTTCAAATTCATCACAGCTACAAAGTTTATTCATGCAAAAATATAACTCAGCAACCTTAGCTGAAAATCTGCAGTGCTTTTCCTTCCTACACATTCATTCCCTCCCCATACCTAAATAACTGCTTTGCCGGCAGATTTACAAAAATTGGGATAAATTACGTATACAAGAGAACTGCAGTGGCAATCTTTATGAGCAACAATTGTTGATACGATTCTGTCACATTTTGACAAGTGCTGCTCTCTGAGTTCACTTGCTTCTACATTAATCAAGATGACACAAACCAGATATTCACAATTTGTACAATTAGATGAATCATGCAACAGGCTTACAGGACCACTGACCTAGAATGGAAAATTGGGCAAAAGCCCCCACATTTTCTTAAAAAGGACAAATTTGTGCAGTTTTAAATAGCCACTATAATGCAGGCTAAATGGAGGTCCGTAAAACCTAATTTTTTGCCTCACATTTCAGCATTTCTTGATTACACAGAAGAATAAGATGTTTTCTTTCTCCTACAAGAATGTTAATTTTTAATTCAAGGAGTAAAAGCTAAATTTGATTCTCATTTCTTCTATGTGTTACTTTTATTTTATGCATATTTCTATAATGATAGTTTTAAAATCCATGTTCATTTCAAAGAAAAAAAAAAAAAAGCAACAAAAAACCAAAAAAAGTTTCTGTGGACCAGAGAATATTAATTAAAAATTGCTTATGAGTTCTTGCAGTCACATGCAGTCTTCAGTGCAAACTTCCATACAACTCTTAGTAAAATAAAGCACCTATTTTATTTTGATAACCTTTGAACGGAAAAATAACACTCAAGGTTTACACTGTGTCTTTTTTCCCCCCGTTTTCTTGCCTGTTTGGTATTTCTGTCCTGCAACCTGAAGCATTCTGTTCGCCTTTTAAACAGATTAAATCTCATCTAGTTTTAGATTAATCAACCCCTAAGGAAAGGCGCCAGCGCCCCCTGGTGGGCAAGGCTGCCCTCTGACAACACCGGCGTCACTCCAACACCTCAGCTCAGCGACAGCGACATTTAATTGCCTTGCTGCACATTCAAACTTTCTAACCATCCACTAGGCTGCGGAACTAGGCCTGTGAACTGCGGAAGCACTCTCTTGTTTGCTCAAAACATTCACTTTTGGATCCGTATTTTTACTATAAAATACATGGAAACGGGTTTATGAGGAATACAACCTCTAAGCTCTTTATTTTAGCTGCTTTTGCAAAGCAATTAGACCTAGTAAATCACATTTATTATGTTGGCTTGTTATTTGAAAATAAACTGAATGCTGTTGTAAACTCGAAACAAAACAGAGAACACAAGAATGACAGGCTGAACCTGAATGGTCCAATCCTAGTGCAAATGGACATAATAGTCCATAAAATGTACACGAGTACAAATGCACTAAGGAACAGTCTCTGTTTTAGTAAGGCTTCTTGCAGGGCAAATTCTAAGTTTGTTCCCAGTGTCATTCATAGTTTTGCACAGTGTTTAACATTGCAGATTCCTATAAAGTCTAAAGTTATCAGACTGAAGTCTCACCTGAACATAATTCCCATGATTGGAATTTCAGGGCAAACAGCAATCCCAGTATCCCAGTTAGAAAGTCTTCAGAGTATAAATATTTGGTGCAGAAGAAAGACATCATTGCAGCACCAATAAGAAACACAGCTCCAAGTGCTGAGCAGTATCTGGAACCAGTGTGCCAAAACCAGTTAACTCAGGAGCCTCCCTGTCCCCTTCTGGAATCATGTTCATTTCTGCAGGCAGAAAGTGTCCAAGGTCACATCTCAGGGTTTTCGTTGCGGCATATGCCAGGTCATTGTACCTACTATTTCCAGTGTATTACAGGAAATATTTCCTTTCTGGAAATGGAAAGAAACTCTTCCAGGCTGTCACAAGTGGCAGAGGCATTAGACTGAGGCAATGCTGAGGAGTACTGCAGAAGATGAAGCCTATACCAGTCATTCTCAGAGAAAATCATGGCTTTTTGAGCAACTGATCTAGGGTATGTCCAAATACTTGTGCTAGAGTGTT
The DNA here is from genome assembly GCA_013397755.1 of Cnemophilus loriae. Classification (NCBI taxonomy): domain Eukaryota; kingdom Metazoa; phylum Chordata; class Aves; order Passeriformes; family Corvidae; genus Cnemophilus; species Cnemophilus loriae. The sequence goes on from VZTF01002188.1 coordinate 886,650, forward strand.
ACTCAAGATATAAGGTAACTTTGCAACCGAGCAAAAACCTTTAGACAAGGTTCCACTGAATTCATCGTACTATGTGAAATTAATGGGAACCTGTTTTTGAAAGAAATCAGTATAAAGCATGCAGAAATCTTAAGATTTGGCCAATACTGAAATGGAAGACTCCTTTATTGTGCCCTGTTTGTTCATCATTGATTTAAAGGAAAATGTTGCTTAAACATCAGAAGTTTCTTTTGCCTTTGGATTATTTATTTTCTTAAGCACTACTAATCTCATCAGATTTGAAGAAAAAATTAAAAGTTTGCAAAGTCTGTTTCCATTAAAAAAAAAAATCTAGATAAATGAATATAAGCCCTAGCAATATTACAACAACATAAACTGAGGCAGAGGCTCCAAAGCATGTTGACCAGGCTGTGCAGTAGTGGAAAGGGACTAGATGTTTCTGCCTCAGGCTCCCACATGCTTTTCCTAGCACTGGTCTTACCTAGTTCTGTAGCTTCCTCTCCTCACTTCCCACGATGTCAATGCTGTAGTTTCTCTGCAGACTGCAGCAGTGAGCACTGTGACTCTGCATCTCTCTGTAAGATACTACTGACACACCACCTCTCACCTGGTCAATAACCAGGACTGCTTTGTGCGGGCCACAATAACTCCTCATTTTAAATTATTGTATCCATTGCATTTTAAATAACACCGCCTCCACCGACTACATGGCAAATGCACTATCCATAGTCTCCATCAGCAATTTTGGAGACATGAGGGTGCTGCTGATTGACTGCAGAGATTCTATCTGCCTTCACGTGTAATTTTGTGATGCTTCCTTGCACTGAATATACCCATATTTTATCCCCTTGTATTCTACCAGATAAAGTTTCCAGTTGTACCTAAATAAATTCATATACTCTCTATTGACTATTCATTGATTACTTCTTTTTTTTTTTAATTTTCCATTAAGATCGTTCTATCTAGAGTCCATTGGTTAATACTGAACTTTCATCTAAACTGTAGGAACTGTTTCTTTCTTCTATCTTAATATAGGTCTCTATCACACAGTTTGGGATGCCTCCACCTTTGTGCTGAGGGGACTCGTTTTTCCATCTATCTTGTCATTCTCCTATTCCACCAAAAAACTGTCACTTAGGTGTGTTTTCAGAGCTAAATGGGCCAAATTTAGCTTCTACTAACTTTTACTCATAGCATTTCACCACCTCATTTTAACTTCTTGTTACTGCCCTCACAGCTGCTAAGCTACTTATCAACCTTTCAAGCCTGCTACCATTTTTTTAAAATTACGTTTTCTGAAGAGGAAGCAAAAATTGGAAGCCATTCACTCCCACTTATTTAGATAATTTCAGGGAGGCATTTCAGTCCACTTTAAAGGCTCAGAAAAGGTAAACAACTGTGATGGGCTGTAATTACTTGGCTAGGTCATTTTATATTAGCTTTCTACCTGTATAATTTTGATATTAACTACTTTGGTGTATCAACTTCTAAAATGTAGCACAAAAATATATTTACTTCTGAGTGTTTAACTGGACAGTACCCTTCAACCCTCTCACCTGGTTTTCTTCCTAAGCAAAATCAACATTTTTGTTTTGAATCAGCCTGCAGTTTCTTTTTTACTCCCATAATTCTGGAGATAACCACAAGGTTTGACAGAATTTTGGCAGTACTAGAGGGCTCACGCAATTCTCATCAGTAAATGAATGTCCCTTCTAGAGGACTGAACTAGTAATCAGCTACTGGTTAGTTAGAAGTGCAGCTTGTACGTCCAACACTTGTTACCATATTTGAAATTGTCTTTTTATGTTAAGTAATATAGATGTGAGAGGAACAAGGAAATAAAGCAATCTTTCATGCATGTTTGCATGACAGATATAATACTTACACAGGTTATCTAAACTATCTAATATTTTAAACCCCTCTACATGTTTTCTAATCATACAGAAAGCACCCTATTTCATTACCTATTTTACTCTCCTTCTGAAGTCTAGATCTAACCCCTTTGTCACAGCCTGTATGTTTTGTTTGATAAAACATTTATTTGCACAGTAGTTTACTCAGATATAGAGCAACATTAAGTTTCTAATGATCTCATTTTGAGTATATTACAAGCTGAGTACAACAAAATTACATGACATGGCCATCTCTACACTGGCAATTCACTGAATCGTTTAGGCTCAGAGGGACCTCAGGATGTCTAGGGCGCACTGTCCTGCTCAAAGTAGGGTCATCCAAGATGCTTAAGGTTTTACCCAACTGAGACTTGAAAACACCCAAGGTCAGCGACTCCACAATCTCCCTGGGCAACCTGTTTCAGCAGTTAAGTATCCATACACTGATTTTTTTCCCCTTTATATTTAATCAGGATTTTGCGTGTATCAATTTCTGCCCAGCGTCATTCACTCTCCTGCTGTGCACCTCGGTAAAGGGTGCGGCTCCCATCAGGAGCTTTCACTTCAACACTGGGAGGCTGAGTTCCCTCAGCTTCAACCCACAGATAGAACTCCTTTATAAATACTGGACACTCTCAAAAGGGATGTGCCCTGCTCCCAGCTGCTGGACTTGCTGCAGCATAATTTACTCAATCTCTTTACTATCACATCTTATATCCTGTATACTACTCCATGCATTTAATTTGTTCTTTTTTTTTTTCTTAAAGGATTGCAAGAAAACACAAGCTGTAAGAACAGAGCGAATGTGAAAGGCATGGAAAAGGCAGCACCTCTACTTCTTTCCTATCTGCTTATCTCAAAACTGCTATATCCCATCACATCAAAGTACATAGATCTGCTGCAGCAGTTGAAGCTTCAGGAAACCTGAACTTCCAATTTGACTCACATTTCTGTTCAAGAGGTTTTGCCATTTAAAAAAAAAAAAAATTAAATAGCCTCAAGGAAAAAGGAAGGCTTTTTTTTTTCTCTTAGTCCTCCTAACTGTACTATTACTTATTCTCTAAACCACTTTCTCTCATTTCATTATTTTACTCTTAGTAGACAATATTTCACATACATGAGATATCAGATGTACTAGTTTATTGTCATTTTTTCTGGGAATACTAGTTATTTTGAAATATCCCACTTGTGCAGAAGAATGTGTTACTAAAGCTATAATATTATTCCCCCATCCTGTTACAGTACTTGTCAACTCCAATTTCATTTTGTTAGGTTTCATACTAAAAAATGGCAGTTTTACAGTCTGAGAAAAGGCCTTACAATCCAGTTACTTCCTCTCAATAAAATCATACACCTAATTCGCAGTCTCTTTCTTATACTTACAAATCCACATGCCAAATCTGAGAATCTAAACCCAAATAATTAACTACACATTAACAACCAAGTGATCAGTCTTCTGGAGTTACTAACATTGGTAGCGTCCAATGTAACGTAGACATTTCAGTCCGATTTCCAAAGTAACAAACTCACATTCAGCTCTCCCTACTTATCTTCTGCCATCGGAAACTTGTCAGAGTTTATCAATATCTTTTGAATAGTCCTTCTATTAATTCTGCATCAATAAACCATAGTGACAATTGTGAATTATACAAACTGCTAAACTGGATGTCAAGTCTCAGCACATGCTAACCTTACAAGCCAAAATTAAAAGGCTTTTAGTAACTGGTTGTATAGATACGGTTTGAGTTTGGTTTTTTTCTCCCTGATAATCCACTAACATTTATTGGGCACTGACTTTTGGTACACGTTTTGATAGTAACTGTGTTATTTTATCATATGATTTGCTGCCTATACATCTTGGAAAATGTAACATCAGCTGCTGTGTTATCCTGCCACATGGCAAACAACTACCCTGCAGAGGCAAGTTAATTCGAACATCACAAAGCATTGCCTTGTAAAAATGGAAAACCCCACCAAAAGGAAAACGGAGTAGCGCACAATTTTTACACCACCTTATCTTTCAACTAGAAGTATTTGGGGTAGATGAGGTAGGAAATCCTGAAATCCAAATACACAGTCTGTTGGAATGAGCAAGAAACAATACCTTTTCCTGCCCAGAGAAAAGCCAAAAATAGTTGGTGTATTTGTTTAATGAAAGGAGACAAGGAATCAGCCCTCAGGGAATAAACTTTAATTCAGCTCTGTGTGATTTTTCCATACTATTGGCAGAACAGGAATAATTAATACAAGAATGAACTCATGAGTGATTTAGGGGCAAAGACGTATTTTAAGAGTATCACCTAAACAGTAAATACAGAAAACACTTTACCTAACTTCAAACAACAGGAGAAATACTTACTGTTTCAAGGCAAACTATCTAAAACTATGAATGAAGTCCTTAAGACATACCTAGTACATAGCAATCAAGTGCTAAATTCCACATCAAAAGACATTTGTTTGAGAGGAGAGTGAGATGACAGCAGTGTATTAGATACTTGATTTCTCATTACTATGATGGCATGCATAAAATCCTACCCATAGCCTCATTCTAGCACTACCAGACTTGAGATCAGCTTCGTTACATACTCCACCCAAAACTGAAACAAATTTAACTGACCTACCAAGACACAGAAAGATGTAGAAAAGAGTTAAAACAAAGTACAAAAAAGTGACTCTCCTGCCACTGAATCTTCTGAGCTGCTTGGGCCTTGCACTGTTTTGAGTACAGCTATGTATTTGAGCCACACATTTAGCTTTCATAATTTAGTTTTAAGTAAGAGGTTCAGGTAGATTGAGCCTTTTCAGGGCTTGTCACCTAAACACTGACTCTTTCTTTGAGACTAGGACACAGTTCCGCGATTCTCAATTTCTGCAACAACTTGAGGATATTATTTCTCAAAATTCTCTTTCCAGAGTTCCCTTCCAGAATCTATTCACATGCGGCAGCTGAAGTTCTCATATAACTGACATCTATCTGCACTGAGATGTTACATTAATACACCCTCTCTTCTCTTTCTCCTTTTCTTTAATGGCAGAGGAAGGAGCATCATGGGCCCTCAGTTTAACATATAGTTTTTTAGTTTTTCCCAAAATTCCCCTGAAAAGAGTCATTGTGCTCCACATAAGAAGCATACAAGCTCATGTCTTGACAAGTGCCAACACAATTCCACTAAATCATGTGAAATTAAGCTTCTAATATTATGAAGTAACCAAAATTATATATTTTAATTATGAATGCTTTCTGGTGATCATTTTGCATGGCATACATTATCAGTTCTGGAAATAGACTAAATAGTTTCAAATCTTACTCTTACTAGAAGCCACTAATATAAATTAACATCAGCAGAAAAGCAGTAATTAAAATATACTTTAATATACTATACTAATATACTAATAAACTACAAATAACCTATGTCTCAAACACATTTGGAGAGTCAAACTCAACTACCAAAACCAAATAACACAGAAAAAAGAAGCAAATACAATATAAAATAGTGGGAAACAATATATAACAAGTTTTGAATCATAATACTTACATAAGTAGACAAGATATTCATAGCATTACAACAGAACTGCCTTAGTTTTGGGTGCATCAGATTCAACAATTTTTTTTTTTTTCCAGAAATTTCATACACTTTCCACTAACCGTACCACAATGTAAAACATCTATATGCATTATAAAATGTAAATAAATCTCTATTTTCTGTAAATGGCACTAAATTACAATTTCAACAATTGGAAAGGCTTCACCAAGTAAATAATGCATCAGAAAAACCTAATATGAATTTTTGGAAAAGGTGCTGTGGTGTTCTGCAGTACATGGCAATCGAATCAGTTTTTCTGCATGGATTTCCAACACCATCCTCTCAACAAATTCTAGTTTAGAAAGACCAACAGAAAAGCACATTTTAAAGTATTTCATTCATAGTTTTGGCTTGGTTCATTTTGTTTCAATTCTTACTTTGTGTTGTTGTATATACTGAATTCTGTCCAATATTATAAACAGCACTATGATTCAGGGTGAAAAACCTAAGAAATACTCTTGCAACAAATATAGTTTATTTGGGGTTTTTTTTAGAGTTTATATGTGTGATTTTATATATATAAATAGATGTCTATGGCCAACCATCAAAACCCTGCTAAATTTATATTTCACTGAATGTTCTTACTGGCAGTAATTATCTTGTTGTGAGCAAATTATCTGTATATAAAATAAAAGACAATTTATTCATAGAAATGGATACTCTAGCAATTCAGAAAAATATGACACTAATCAGCCACATATTAACAAGAAAAATACCTTTAAGCTCTGCTGTGTTTGGTTATAATTTCTTGTCTTCACATCCTTGCCTCACAATACAAACTAAATTCACAAATGTCTCTTTGAATAAGCCCTCTCCCCAGCTATTACTCAGATGAACAACCTCCCCTCAGTAGCTGAAAAGAGCCCCAAAGCCAAGGAATTCACTGAAGCAGTTCAAACACTAGCTCTATGAGGTTGTGATACCCAAAGTCCAGTAATCATAGTAACTCTCACTTTGATGTCACCTCCCTGAATTGTCTAGATAGCTCTAGATCAATCCTGTTCTCCCAGCACAAAAACAGTGATTTCAAATGTGTTTAACTGATTAGCAACAAACCCTCACCAGAATTCACAGTGTTCCCCTGCTCTCTTCTGAATCTCCACGTTAGGAAATCCTGTCATTTCTTACTAAATTACAAGTTTGACGTTTGTAACTGACTTTTTTCCTACTTTCTTTCCCTGCATGCTCCAAAAAGAGAATGTGATTGCTCAGGAACTGGCAGCAGTTTAGCACACAGACTAGTCAATCCAGTGGGCCAGATCTCCCCAACCAGCTTCTGAACTCCAACATTCATATTTTGAACTTCAGTGTAAGCTAAAGAATATATGCAGAGTATATGACGATGCAATTGCACATTACTAATACTGGAGAGTCAGCACCCTGACTAAAACAGATCCAGGCACAAAAGTAATTATTACAATTGCTGGATTTCCTTAGGTATATTACCACAGAATGATTTCCCCACTATGTCTAAACTAACCCAAGTGTCCTAAAGAAGTACAAAGTAGTTTGGACATCTATTTATCCAGCATCCTAGGGATATCTCGTTCCTAGGGATGATACAAGATCAGAGCAGGTACATAAAGATATTTCATCAATATGCAAATGTGAGAGGTAAACAAATGCGACATCCATCTACAAGAACAGCGAGAAGGATCTGGTGAACTACAGATCTGTAAGCCTGACCTCAGTGCCGGGGAAGGTCATGGAGCAGATCATCTTGAGTGCCATCATACAGCACATGAAGGAAAACCTCATGCCCATGGGGATCAGGCTCAGCCAGTATGGGTTTACGAAAGGCAGTGTCTGCTTGACCAACATGATGTCCTTCTATAACAAGGTGACGTACTTACTGAACAAGAGAAATGTTGTGAATGTTGTCCCCCTGGACATGGGTAATTGACACCATTTCCCCAGTATTCTCCTGGAGAAACTGACTGCTCACAGTTTAGGTAAGTGCACTTTTTCATTGAATGAAAAACTGGCTGCATGACCAGGCCAGAGAAAGGTGGGGAATGGAGTTACAGCCAGCTGGTGGCTGGTCACCAGTGGTGTTCCCCAGGGCTCAGTATTGGAGCCAGCCCTGTTTAATATCTTTATCAATAATTTGGATGAGGGGATCAAGGGCACCCTCAGTCAGTTTGCGGATGACACCAAATTGGGCAGGTTGATCTGCCAAAGGAAGGCTCTACAGAGGCATTTGGACAGGCTGGATCGATGGGCCAAGGCCAATGGTATGTATGANGGTGTTCCCCAGGGCTCAGTATTGGAGCCAGCCCTGTTTAATATCTTTATCAATAATTTGGATGAGGGGATCAAGGGCACCCTCAGTCAGTTTGCGGATGACACCAAATTGGGCAGGTTGATCTGCCAAAGGAAGGCTCTACAGAGGCATTTGGACAGGCTGGATCGATGGGCCAAGGCCAATGGTATGTATGAGGTTCAACAAGACAAAGTGCCGGGTGCTGCCCTGGGGTCACAACGACCCCACACAGTGCTACAGGCTGGGGCAGAGTGGCTGGAAAGCTGCCCAGTGAAAAAGGGCCTGGGGGTGCTGGCTGATAGATGACTGAACATGAAACAGCCTTGTGCCCAAGATGGCAAATGGCATCCTAGCTTGGATAAAGAACAGCGTGGCCATCAGGACCAGGGCAGCGACTGTCCTTCTGTCCTCAGCACTGGTAAGGCCAGCCTCAAATCCTGTGTTCAGTTTAGGACCCCTCACTAAAACAAAGACATTAAGGTGCTAGAACATGTCCAGAAAAGGGCCACTGGTGAAGGGTCAGGAGCACAAGTCTAATGAGGAGCAGCTGAGGGAGACGGGGTTGTTTAGCCTGGAGAAAAGGAGGCTCAAGGGTGACCTTATCACTTCAGGGGGTCAGGCTCTTCTTCCATGTAGCAAGTGACAGGACAAGGATCCAAGTCATGCCAGGGAGGTTTAGACTGGGTATTTGGAAAAATTTCTTCATGAAAGGTTTGTCAAGCATTGGAGCAGGATGCCCAGGGAAGTGGCTGAGATATGTAGATGTGGTGCATAAGGACATGGTTTAGTAGTGGACTTACATTTCCTTCACTCTTGTATAGGTACAGATTTAAAATCAATTTTAGTTCCTTTTACAAACTACAAACCTAAACATTTTAGGCTTCTGCATATCATATTCAGTACACATCTATTCCTTGATAATTAATCATTCTTTTGAAGCTTTTTATTAGCTCATGTAACTTATTTCAACTCAAGAGAAGGTAGTATCTCTAGCTATAATTGGTTTTCTTTCTCCACTTTCCTTTTAGCAATTTGAAGCACAATCAACCTCACTTTCAACTCATTTTATGCTTGTCTAACCAGCAGTTGCAACAAGTGTTGCAATATGTCACTAATTCATTTAATAATTTATTGTAACATTACAAACACAATATTAAACAAACAATAGAACTTAGCTCACTGAAATTTATTGTCAGTCTAAAAATTCTATTTAAACATCAAATACCTCTAGTATTAAGCACAGTAAAATGCAAGAGCAGGGTTCCATTAGGACTTTGAACACCAAATCCCTCTTCTTTGAATAACAAGTAAGAGCTTTGCTTATTCTCAGATCAACTGAAATATTCTCACAGATGTTTCTGTCTCTTAGCAAAGGGCCACAAGATGAACTGAAATCAATGAACTCCATGAATGACATTAAACAGACCTGCACATCTCTCTTGCTCAGTGACTTTATACATTTGCAGAAAACAAAAAAGAAAAACTGAATATGGTACTTCCTGAACTTTTACCTCTAAAAGATATTTAAACCCACACCTGATGGAGTCTGAGTGCTCTTCTAGAGCACACACACACTGGCACTAGTGCGCTAAATCTGGCACTGAAAACTTTGAAGTGTATAGCACAGCCAGTCTCTGCATGCAGAGGAGGCCTCCTGTCTCCCAGGGGTGTCATTTTCTGTGCATGCCCCACACGGCACATGCCCACTGGTAGTTTTGCCAATTTCCCAATAGCTTCCAAAAACAGAAGATTCAGCGAAAGGGAACATGAGGAGAAATTCACACATCTTTCTCCCACGCAATCATTCTACCTAAATCACAACAAAACAGGCTACAGGCCAGAAAACTGTTCTGAAGATGTAGTACAACTCACATCATCTTTCCCAGGGCTTTGTGGCCTCTTTTCTGAAGAATGATGTATTCTAGTCACGTAATGGAGAAGTTTTTGTTCATCTGGGAAAGCCAACAAAAAGGAACAACCTGTTGCTAGTATTATTATAATTTATCATGCCTAGAGTCAGTTTCCTGCATGTTGACAAAGACCTTTAGGAACCAAGGAAATCAGGAATGTCTGTTAAACCAGAGGAAATGTACTGAAAGCACTGCAGATTGCACATCCTTTACTTAAAGACTCAGAGGCTCATTAGAAAAGCAGTATAGATATTTAAGGGGTAGACTACCAGACACGAAGCTACAGTCTCATCCTTCAGGCAAATGCAATCTCCACTAAATTCTATTTATTTCCTCTTGTTATAAAATATAAATATATGAGCAGACAGACTTTCAAGGGTGTTATAATGATTAAATAATTAACATTTGAAAGCACTTGAAGAAAAAAGAAATTTTAAAGATTAGAAGAAGAGTTATTAAAGCAAACAGAACACATCAGGTGTCTCCCAAAACAATTACTGAAAAGTTTATTACTACTTAAAGTGCATTTCTATCTTTAAAGATTCTGATTAGTTACTGTATAGAAGGAATTACACATAATAAACATGAGGCAAACAATCACTGAACTTTCACTTAAGACTTATACATTATGGGAAAAAAGCATTATTTTTGTGAAACCAGCTCCGAAGAAAAGAAGAGATGGTTTTACAAGTCCTGATGCTCCAAACACTTCAGTTTACCTCATATATAAGATTATTTGCATTGAAATCAGAGAGGCTTTTCAGAATCATACAGACTGGCATATGCATCAATTGCAGGAAGTTGGCTTCAGTTATCACCACCTTTCACTTCAACCATGGTTGTGTGAGTGAACTTCCTGGGTACCCTTTGCAGTGGTGCCATGGAGTTAACTATTGCATAGCATCTGTTAACGTATGGTAACATTTTCAGTACCGTGAGCCCACAGAAAGATCGGGCAAAACCAAGAAACTGCTGCTTGAGCATTACGACTAAATATAATGGAATCATAGAATCATTTAGGTTGGAAAAGACCGTTAAGATCATCAAGTTCAACCATTGCCCTAGCACAGCCAAGTCCACCGCTAAACCATGTGCGCTTAAGTGCCACATCTACACATCTTGTAAATACTGCCAGGGTTGGTGACTCAGCCTCTTCCTTGGGCAGCCTGTTCCAATGCCTGACAAACTTTCCCATGATGAAATTTTTCCTGACATCTAACCTAAATCTCCCCTGGCACGACTTGTGGCCTTGTCCTATCCCTTGTTACATGGGAGAAGACAGAAAACTCCACCTGACCTCTTTCCAGAAAGTTGGAGCATGCGATAAGTTTTCCTTTGAGCCTCCTTTTCTCCAGGCTAAACAACCCTTGTTCCCTCAGCTGCTCCCCACAGGACTTGTTCTCTATACCATTATTGTGTAAAACAATACAGAATGTCTTTCTCATCTTCCTTACTTGTAAAAACTTTAAGAATGTATATCTAAGTCCAAGTGTGCTACAAAAATCCTTACACTTTTACTACATGTCTGCTTATGCACAGCAGTACACTTAAACAATTATATTCTTACACTTAGTCAAATAATTGATTTTTTAAAACCAAACGAATCACGCTTTGGTGACTGTACAATCAATATTCACAGCAATTTCAAGGAAAATAATGGTTCAGTCCTCTCCAATGTACATCAGTGAGATACTGAGGGAATAACAGAATTTCAAAGTCTCAGTGGACTTCAGCCAAATGTGAAAGACCGCTTAAGCCTAAATGTCATAGAATTCCAAAAGGGCTGCAGAGTTTCTCAAAGAACTACATCAGCTCCTGGTTAGATTTACAAAACAAATTACTTGGCATTATGATGTGTAAAAAATGAGCCCCTTGATATAATTTTCAGTCCTAGACCTCAATTGCATGACCCTTTAACATTTACAAACACATGCGAATTCACAGTTACAGCTCTCAACTTTTTGAAGTCAGGAAGATCCTTTCCACTGTGATGTTATCTGTCACTAATCTATTTCAGCCATCTGCTTAACTGAACACACTTAGAAAGTCATTAGCATGGGAACAGGCCTCCTATGCATCTTATCTTACACATAAAGAGTGATAACTGAAATCAGAATATAGCCCTGTAGCATTCTTTTTCTTCTTTGCACATACATTTCTTTTGAAATGTAATTGTTTCTTTTATTCGGAATATAAAAGAAGTCTAGCTAAAATCTTCATTGACCCACCTAGGAGATGGGTTTTTTTAAAAGAAAATATGCGAAAAGTCAGCTTCAAGCCTTTAATATCTAAATAAATCAACCAAATTCTGAAAAAAATTCTCTTGAACACACATAAAGATGGAAGTTTGTGTTCTGCATTTTAAGTAGTGTACACTTTCAATCATCTGCTATAAATAGTAGAATTTGTTTTCCCAGAATCTTGACTTAAGAGCATGAAGTTTTGTAATTTTTTAAGAAAGGGCTGAATAAACAAAGAACACTGAACTCTAAAGAGAACAAATCAAAGAGCTATATGCAACAATGCCCTGCAATTCAGTGATGGCAGAAAGCCATGATTTGAAATTAGTTATACTGCATATAAGTTGGGTAAAAAGCATCAAAGCAGTTAATGGATTATAAAAAAAAATTCAATCGCAGTATCAAACAGTCACTGACCTGGAAAATATAGCAATGAAAAATACCTATATTTGCTGATAGAAACTGAAGTTCTTTATGCTACCTTCAAAGGAAAACTAAAACACCTTTCCCGTGTAACAGTCATATCCTCAAATTCTGAGTAGTTCTGCAGAATGTAGCCTAACCATTATATCAAATATAACACACATACTGTCAGCAAATTGCAAAATGAGAATGAAAATAAAAGCCAGTTTTTCACAAGCACAGCACTTTCAAAACCAAGATGTGCATATTGAACTTTCTCTCAGTGATTTTTACTATAATATGGCGATATTATAATCACTATAAGCATGGCTACTCTTCAAATATGTCAGGATTTTGCGTCAGAATCTCACGTTCATTTATATAACACCCTACCCAAACTGGAGGCCCTGTTCGTGAACTTTCTTAGTTTTAAGTTGATTTTATATAAACTTGGCCAGTTTTGATGAACTGCAGGATAGAAAAATATTCCAGATTTTGCATGGCACAAAACTAGAATGAATTCTTACAAGTAAGTACTTATTAAAAAGACCCCAAAACACTAGTTTGTACATAGATCATATTCTACCCAAATGTCAAGACACTAGAAAATTCCTTTATACTGCTTTCCTGGTTCCAGATATCTTCAGGGATTCAAGTGTCTGGAAGAAAATACCTATACATCTACTGGATACATTTTCCTTACTATCTCCACAGAAATTAACAGAAGATTCTCTACTGTATGTGATAAAGAGTGAGTGATCCAGGCAATTCTCTTCTTTCTTGTAAAACAAATGCATGCATCAAACTTAAAACTACTGAAAAAGAAAAGGAAAGTATTTATTAATTCACCATTAATTTAGCAAAATTTTTTTTTTTTTTTTACCATGAGCACAGTCAAGCACTGGAACAGGCTGCTCAGAGACGTTGTAGAATCTCCATCTTTGGAGAGAGTCAAAATCCACTCAGAAGAACCTGCTATGGCTGATTGTTTTGAGCAAAAGGTTGGGCTAGATACCTCCAGCAGTCCCCTCCAATCTCAAATACTCTGTGTTTCTTTGAAGACTATAGTAAGGATGCAACAGAAATATAAAAAGCAATATGATCACCATGTGTTTTCCTGATTTTTAGATTAAGGTCTAATCTGAAAAAAAAAATTATGCCAGAATTCATAAACTCAGAATGCTGAGTTATTCTGAGCTTGTGAATTTTCCATGCTTTGATCCCACATAAATTTCCATAGAGCAGAAACTGTGAAAAGATGTTGAAATCCATGACTACCTTTTAAGCATCATACACTGAAACTTTGAAAAATAGCAGAAAAGAGATTATTAAGTAAAATTAGAACTATTGTTAATTAAATACATTAAGTAGTTCTAGGAAAGGAAGGCAGCAGCGGGCATCAAGCCTTCTAGAGCGCAATTTAAGATTTAAGATACAATACAGTCTAATGGAAAATTACAATCAAATTCTCTGAAGAGGTTACAAATTCACATTACATAAGCTTTGTGTAGCTAGTAAGTCAAAATAAAATCTACTGAAGTTAAAATTGTGATACAGCTAAGAAAAAGAAGAACTAGATCAAAGTCAGTGAAGCTGATTCTATTCCTTGTACAGAAATACATTCTGCAAGTAGAACTTGGAAGGGATTTATGTAGGAAGCCGAATTAATTACTTTAAGCACCTGAAGCATTTGATTTCATGGGATTTTGATGCAGCTGGGAGTTTACTCACACACACTTATGGTCTTCCTTACTTTTCTCCTGAAAACCCTATGAACCTTCACATGGCTGCTGAACACTTTAACTTCAAACATAGGGAGCAGTTTCTGACTCATCTCTGTTTCATTTTTTATAATAAAAAAATTCAGAAAATACACATAATTTTTTGCAGTTACCCAGTAGTTCCATTGCATCATCTTCATTGTCAATGTCTTCTTCAGTTACAGACGGAGCTGTGCTTTGAGCAGAATCAAAGGAGTCCTGAGAAAGCATGGCAGCCAGCAGTTTCTTATGTTGCTGCTGTTGATGTTTTAATCCTTTGGTCTTTGGCTCCATTTTTAAGCTGTGAGGGAGGAAAGCACAACTTTCTCTTACTGGTGCTCTCTTCAGAATATGTCACCCATTCCCTGATCATTGGATGTTCTAAGATACTTTGTGTTTTCAGCTTCTACTTAAAGTTTTGACTGAATCTGAGAAACTTCCCATTGACTTTATGTGCACTAATCAAGTCTAAATAAGCTACATGCATAGAACAACAGGATGTCAACTACTAATCAGTATTGCTAAGGCATTGATGCATAGCAAAAAGTTGACAACAAAGAACTGCTGCCTTGAGTGGTTTTGATACCATTACCCCACAGGATTAAGGGCTTTATATTTATAATAATTTTCCTGATTTGCTGAGTTATGTCTCTGACCTAAATAACAGAGAAGTGGAATTGCACAGAAGTTAGAAGGGTCTAAGGCAGGACTTGCTACAGTTTGTCATTTCTGATTCCTTAGAATATCAACATAAAACACAGAAGTTTGGTGCCCCACATGAGGGGCACCTCATGAGCATACCAGCAACACCTCAGACTGTCCTTACAGTCTGTTGCAGGAAGGCAGAACTGTTGCAAATATATGACTTTTAGTATAATCAGCAATCGTTCATTTCCCCAGCAAAGATAAACACTAATGAGACAAAGTGCACCTTGGAGATGAAGAACGGGCTTTGAGTTTAGGACATCGGGTTATGGATGGGGCCTCTGCAAGTTCTAGTTCATTTCACGCTCTAAGAGACAAGAGTATCATCATAAAAACCACTCAAATCCCCCATTGTGTACATACATTATCCCCAGAGGAAGATTCCCAAGAGCCTTGCATCTTCTCAGAATTCCTCCAAGAAATTTTTCATGTAGAAAACTACTAACACTGACTTAGAAATGAGTTTAATCCTATTTTCATGGTGTTCAAATTCCTGAAAGATGAGCTCAGTACCAGCAGGATTGCCATGAGCACTTTTCAATGGTCTCTTATCACTTATTAATACCTTGCCTTTCTTCCTTACAGCAGCAACGGAGAGCAGTGCAAAACCAGTGACAAACACCATCTTTCCTCTGTAGCAATCCAGAACATTAAGGGCAAAAAGGTGACCCTTCATCCCTTTGACAAGATGTCACTAATACAGCTACCTTAGACTGGCTACACTGTCTTTCCCAGTCAAAGCAGTAGTGACACTTGTCCTTTCAGTTGCTTTTTTTTTTTTTCCTTTTTCTGAGTTACTGGGCCAGGCTTTCAAATATGTGACATGCCTGCTTCCGTTGCTCATCATCACAGGAATGCATGTTTTTCAGGAGGAAATGGCGGTTCTGTCACATAACACTGATGGCACTTTACCAATGATTTGTCAACGCCTAACCCTCTGGATATTTATTTAGTGTTTCATTTATATGTAGCATTTCCGTATGTTTAGTGACAGGTAAAACAAAACATACAATGTAACAATTACAGTTTTTACTTTCCTGTTCTTATACTTTAACTGAGTATTAAGATTAGTTCTAAGAATTTGCTGACTTATCCCATAAATCCTGATAAATAGTGATCAATAACCTATCACTTTTTATTAAAAGTGTTACTAAATAAAATTTAATAAGATAAAATTGGAAAGATTGAACGTGATTTTTTCAAATTGCCCCCTCTTTCACTTGCCAGGTAAAAAATGTAACTTAACTATTTAAGGATACATTAACTATGAAATAGATTAATGAAATACAGATGACATAACTAAAAATTCTTTACAACTGATAACTTCACTCTTTTGAGTGCAAAACTTATACTCTTCCCACTATTTTTTAGATGTACTAAGTATTTGCTACATTAAAACCAAGTTATTACCTAGTACTTGTCTCATGCATTTGGTGTGGGGTCAATTCCAAACTCTGCTAATAGCACTTTAATTCACATTAACACTGAACCAGACCTTGAAGCAACTGCCAGTTATTAGTGAACTATTATTAAATATTCAGATTAACCTTGATCAACACAGGTCTTTTAAACTTCCATATATAGTTGGCATCAATTTTAGTATACCCACTATCTTGAAGTTCTGCAAACTTTATGACTTCTTTGCAAGACAGCAAACATGATTTTTATAAATGCCTTACAAAAGCTGATGAAATGCTAATGAAGCAAAGAATTATCCCAGACATAAAATCAGTCATCCAAATGTAAATCCATATGTTGCATGTAATTTAGTAGTTACTCATTTCCACTGAAAATCAGTACTCCCACTTAGCAATACATATTTTTCAATAGGCCTTCAGCACTTACTGCACCTAAAAACAGAGATATCAGTATCCCATGAGTCTTTCTTGGCATCAAGTTCCCTATATTCTTCTTATTCAAATACCACGCAACCCAATCTTTTCATGATACTCAACAAGACTCCTCAAATACTATTCTCAAAGGCTTTAATCACATTTTTTAATAATAGCATTAGCTGTGAGGTTTCTCACAGCTTGTACCACCCTCTACAGAGAAAAATGTACTGCTTTGAATCATCTCTGTTGCTCAGAACTAGACCTCTTTGCTCCCTTCTGGAAATTACACAGAGATCCTTATTTTTGCTCCTTTCTATTGACAGAAGGGATACAATATCCTTAATTTGCTCTGAAACACGGAACAGATCTTTATTCAGTGCCTTTACTGGACTGCTGAATAAGGAAAAAGAAACCCAGGCCTGCACAATCAAGCTGCAGTGCCAGTTGCTGACTGCATTATTTTCCCAGGAACTGCACTGGAGAGACCCAGAATCTGAGTTGTGTTGGTTCCCGTCCAAGGTCTGGCTGAGGGATCATTACTACATGCTGCTACTTCTTTGAAATAGTAGCACTTGCAGCTACCCCTACGATAATCTAATTAAATGAACTACTCATGGATAACAAGTATTCCCAAGATGTGAGGTAAGTTAATGAATGCAGTCTGTAAGAGCACAGCTAGTGACACATTAGCTTCAGTGTGACAGGGAGGTGAATTCCCATAGAGAAGGCACATGAAGAATGTGAAGCGAAGGAATACCTTAGACCTTTTCAAAGGGAAAGCAGAGAGTTTCTGCCTTCTAAAAAAAGGAAGAAAAAGTTGTCCTCTATAGTCAAAATACTAGTTATAACCAAGGAGAAATGCCACAAGGCTAAGGGAGAAACGTGGGTGTTTAAGCCAATTATCAGAGGCAGTGCAGAAGATTTACACTTAACAAGAAAGACATGAATCCCTTTTAAAGGAAGGCCATGAGTATTTAACCTTCTGTGATAAACATATCTTTAAATCATGGAAAATGGACTCTTTGTATTATAATCTCTTCCATGTAGCTGAAGCACAAACTCTTTCAATCAAGCACAATAAATCTTCAGAAGTTATTTACAGCAGAGAACAAAATTTTCTCTTTGAGAAAGACTTGTTATTAACACCAAAAAGCTAAGATGTGAAATGAAAATGAATTTCAGAAGTCCTGTTAAAAATAACACAGATACTGTTTCCTTTGTCTATCTGTTCTCTAAATGAGAAAATCAGATTTATCACTGAAGTGTCAAGAAGATTTATAAATAGCTACTATCACCCGTGGAAAAATGGAAGGGTGTGAAGTATCTGAATGAAGCTATACATCACAACATTATAAAACAATGGACCCCAACCATGTCAAAATACACTTAGCTTTACACATGGGAATAAATCCATAGGATTGCAAATAGGTATTAAGTTAATCATATATAAAAGCATGAGAAGAAAAAAGTCACATATTAATGACTTCTATTTATTCTGCATGTGCCCACACTATGGCATGGGAATTAAAAAACCCTGCACTCTGCCCTCAGAAATGGAATTTTTGTAACAAAGACAGCTCTGTTTCACAAAATATAAATTTTCGAGGCCCGATCAAAAACCCACCTTCCTCCGGGACTGCTGCTATCCTCGCTGTCCCACTGCTCATTTTTATTTCTTGGTATTGGTGGCTGCAGCATCTCAGCAGCCAGAGGGTCTGCATCATTCTCTTCACGGCCAATCCATTCTCCAATCACACGAGGTCTGAGAAGAGGGGTGTTAAAACCTGCTGTGTCCTGAAGAGAAATAAAAACAAAAAAAAAAAGAAACAATGCACTGTTTGTTCTCAACCATAGATGTAAATAAAGAAAAGAAAAAAAAATTTTAAAGTACAAAACCAATACATTACATTACCATTTCAGAGGGCTACAAAATACCCAGAAACAATGATGGTCTAATGAAAAGTTTCCTATTAATTAAATTTCAAGAGATATTTGTGTACCCTGGTGCCCTAATGCCTCAAATCACTCTTATTTTTTTTTTAATTGCAACTGTAGAAAAATCACTCTTTTTTTTAAATAAATGCACATCTTAAAACCTACAGTGTGTCTGCTCTGCTAAGCAACACAAGGCCATTTGTATAAAAAAACCCAGCCAAAAGACTGTTGTAGATTAATAGCATCACTCTTATTTGCATTAGGAATTAATGCAAAACTAATAAATACATCTGTGTTTTGCATTTTAAAAATAACCTTGCTGGGCTTTACATAATGTATCTTTCTATTCTGATAATGGTATTAACATTTCAATAAAATGCATTTCTGAAACTATTTTTAACCACTTAGTAGAGGACAATAAGCTGGACAGGATTACAAGAAGCAAACAAAATGTAACTGACATATTCAAGACGATGGCAAGAACTTGCACCATCATATTAGGAATTTAGTTTAAAAAAACAATTTGTCCTTAAAAATGTATGAAAAAGCATTCTGATGTAGTGAATATCTGTGGTTTCAGTTTTACTAGAATGGTTATAGATAAAGGGTCATGCATAACAGAATAATCAAACTAAAAACCACACCTGTACACCCGGAAAAAAAAAGATATGAAATTATGGGATAGTAATAATTATTTTTCTTTAATTAAACTCCTTGTAGGCTAATAAAGACATTTGAAACACAGTGTGCCTCATTACGAGAGATATATTCCTATCATTTAACGAGTGAAAATTATAGGAAAGCAAATCCTTGGCTGTTATCTAACTTAGTGCCTCAATAAATATTCCTGCCATGACAGAATGCTTTCCAAACAAAAAGCATCTGGAAAAAGTACAGCACACTGACTATGTAGCCTAGAAACCATATTTTCTCTCCTTCCTAAAAACAAACCACTTTTGAAATCTTCTCCTAATTGAAACATACAGTAAAAGCACAGTTTGAAGTAGACGCCTCTACTGAAATGAAAGAAAGAAAGAAACAAACAAACAAAAACCAAACCCCAAAAAAGGCTGCAAAGTGCTTTCAATATGAATATATTTACCCTTCTCTGGCTGGATGCTGCAATTTTGCTCAGCACAAGAACCTCTGTTTTGAGAGTCAAATGTAACCCAGGCCCTGGATGATCTGACTCACTCACCCTTGTTCTTTTGTTCTGCTTTCTGCAATGTGCCTGTGAGTGTTTTACCACACTCCACTCCCCATACCTCTGTCCAGATTTGTCCACCACTTGACTAATTCACTTTTATACAATGTTTGTTCTCTGTAAGGACCACTGAAAATTGAATCCATGGCTTCAGATGTTTTAGGATACTTAACCACTGGTGTCAAGTTTTGTTTATGTACTTACAAATACATGTTTTGTGCATCTATTTGGAGATGTGTCATAGTCAGGTAATTTAGGCTAGATGACAGTCACCTCTGGGCACGTGACAAGTATAACTTGTCACAGGTGTGACTACCATCACATGCTTATGAGCCTAGAAAAAAGATTATTTCACCGCCTACAATGCCTTCATTACACAAGGTGCTTACATTAGTTTAAGTATAAACCATCTGGCCCCTTCTGAGGTTTATTCCTGTTATTCTAGCTATTTTATCCCTTCTCTTTCTCCCTAGGATAATTTCTAATAATTAATAAAAATTGTTCCTGAGCTAGTTAGTTAGAATAACTTGCACTGTCAATCTTGCTAAAAGCTTTCAGTCCCTTAAGCGAAATGCAAAGCACATAAAAATTTGCCCTTTTTTCTGTACCATAAGTTTTTCCTGACACTATGCACTGCAAAATCAACATATGAATAAGTAAAAATGAATGCTGTGACTGTCCTTGCCGTGCTAATTTCTTTCATAGGCATTTTAGGGATTAAAGTAGCACTTTCATACTCTACTTAACAGAAATGTAATTTACATTACATAGTCATGCTTTGCCTCACTTTATCACCTTGCTTTCCTTTTTGAAATGTGTTAGATTAGTATACTACTGTTTCAGTGACTTAATTTATTATCCTTCTTTCAACTACATAAGCAGCCTCATTGAAAACACTAAATGGAGAATCAGAGACAGCTCTATTCAGAACACCAGGATGTTTATTTGGCAGTCTATTTCAAAGGCTGCAATAAATTGAGATGAAGTATTCTGTTCTCAAACAAGATTTTATAGTTTGGGTTGGGTTTTTTTCATATAAACTTTAGAATCTTAATTGATTTCCAATTTATATTCCCCCATAAATAACAGAAGAGATTGACAATGACATTAGTGTGCACAGAAATATTTTCAGTACAGGTAGGTATTCAAATCTGCACTAAAACGAAGAGGACTATTTCATGGTGCAGTCCAGGTGTCATCCACTTATCTACATCAGTGGCTACCAACCTGACACACTCAAGCTTCCTTTATATGGAGACTAAGAAAAGAAGGAAAAGACTGAAGGACAGCTGATTCTCCTCTTCACATTGGGCTGAGATGTGGTTGCTGGATGCAACCTCTACCCGAGAGCACATCTGTATATCCATTTATTTACACATCACTTAAAAAATTCAGTGTTCCTATTTTCTGATATGGATTTTGAGGGAATCTCCACAGTGAGAAATACTTTGGGGTGAGAAGAAATTTGTTTATTTTTATGACTTAAGAATAGTTGCTTCCTCTATTTTATTATTGGTACCTGTTTTCATTGTAGTACACTACATTTAAGAAGAAAGTATGGCCTAGACAGCATAGAAAAAAAAATTTAACATCGAGGCTCAAAATCTACTATTAATTTTTAGATCTTCGCTTGGGTCTAACTCTGGATCTCTAATACTTAGGTATCTCCCATTATTAGTGTTTGAAGTGACTGAAAGATATCATTGGGAATTCCAGACAAATTTCACAATGTTATGACAGGTCTCACTCTTCAGTGTTTTTCTCTAGAATTTTTTTTCAGCCTAGAAATTTATGAATATCAAAGAAATGGCTCCTCTTTGTTTACATTAAACCCTTCACATTATACATGGAAGTGTGCAGTTTCCTAAAACCCTTCAATAGTTTCTGTTCAGTGGCAAGGAGGGTGAGTCAGTTGAGAAATTTGTATTATATTAACTCTGCATTTTAGTTTTAAAAAATGTGACTGACAAGGCATCCCTTCTTATTTTCTTTCCTTACACAGCGTACTTGCAGTGCCAATTTCTGACTTTACATAGCTCCCATGGCCTAGAGACAGAGGCTGAATCATCAAGAGAGACAGAACACCAAGCTCTGCAAGCCTGAAGTAAACGAAACAGAAGGGAATCTCTACAATAAATCTGTTTTAATTGCAGTAATTTTATGATTTTTTTTTGGTTTTTTTGAAAGGTTACCAGTGAACTCAGAAATTTTAGAAGATTTTGTCAAACTGAAAGATTCTATTTCAACTGAAAGCCTGACCTTGTGTGCCTGTATTTTCTCTATCCCTGTCCTGGACAAAAGCTCTAAGTACCGACAAAAAGCTAACACTAGCAGATATTTGACAAGAATCCATTTAAATGAAACACTCTCTCACAAAAGTGATTCAGAGCAAACTGGTTTTCCAAATCCAAATGCTCAAGTAACTAAGCAACTAACTAATTAACTGGATTACTTGGAGGAGGAGTTCCCTCAACCAACAATACTGATTAAGTACTCTCCTGACGAAGGCAACTAGAGGTTACTGAAGCCAGAGAGAAATAATTTTTTTTCAAAAACAGACAATCAGAAACAAAAATAAAGAAACAAAAATAAAGAAACATACGCACGCATTCTCTGTTTTCTTGAGGTTCGTAATCTAAACCACAGATAAAAGCATAATTATGGGCTCTGTCATAGTCTTAGTTCCCTAAATTATTCCTGTTCATCAGGAAAATAAAGCAAGGAGGAGCATACAGAAGAGTTTTATATATCTCTCATAACATCTATGCGATGCCAATGTTTTAACAGAACCCAATGCCAAGTTTGGCCATGCTGTTCTAGATTCAAGACACACCTGGTGAGTTAAATTGTTAATCCAAACCACAGATGAACGTGGTTTCAAAAATTATTTGGTGCTGCCACAGTTTAGATAAGGAAGCTCTAGCATCAGCATGTATTTCTGGGGAAAGAATTACAACTTGACTACATTTATACCTGAAAAATAAACATCACCTGTGAACACATTCAGGTGAAATAGAATCAAATTCTCTTTAATGTTAAAACAACTATTATCAGGTAGTCTTTAGCTGCTTCTGGCCCAAGACAAACAATACATGTAGAAACAAGTCACAGGAACATTCCAGGAATTAGCTTGGATAAGGTATCATCCCTAGGAGGCAGGACTCCACTGAATGGTCTTGGCCATGCTTATATTCTTAACACAGACTAGATTTTACATTAATTAAAAATCCTTAAAGGGTCAAACAAAAAACAGAAATGAAGTTCACTGAAGACCATGGAGATAAAAAAAATCACTCTTCTTCTCTAAATCTATGCTGAAAGCCTGTTGAGCAGTACTGCACAAATGATGCATGCTAAAGATTTTAATTGTTTGGGGTTTTATTTATTGTACAAATAGCTTTTGACTTCAAGAACATTCAGTCTATGAATGGAATGTATACAACCTAATTCCAAGTTTTATTTAAAAAAACCTACCACTCTCCAATTTTAAATTATGAAAGATAAAGTATATAGTAACAAAAAACCACTAACTCTTAACTCAAGCTGGATCCTGTGCAAATTCCCCAATTTTGTTCCTCGTCTCAGTTTTCACACCAAATTACTAAATTTAAAAAACATTAATGTTTTTGAACAGTAAGATATCATAGTTTAAAAAAAACCAAACCAACCAGAAATTATTTGCTAATATACATATGTAAAAAGTATGTGATACTGGGCTCTAGCCTAAATTGTCTTTTTCCTCCCTCAAACAGTATCTTACAGGGTTTTTTTCAACAACAACAACAACAACAAAACCAAAAAAAACCACCAAATTGAGATCTTCTTAAGTGTTCTTAAAGGTGAGGGTTCTAATGGAAGGACTTTCTAATTGTGTTTATCATCACTTCTTAGCCCAGTTATGGAAACAGTAGGAAGACTTAGGCCATAGTTTGGAAATGGCAGCCACAGATGAACATGACTGCATGGTAACCTTGATCAGTCTTATCTAACTGGCCTTCCCTGGAGGATGCAGTGAAACTATTTTATATGCACTTGTGCCAGAAAGATTTGTGTCCTCATTTTAACAGCAGAAACGAAAGTTATTTAACAAAAAAAAAAGAGATGTTCTATATTAGGCATTATTCCTGTGTCTTATATACCTTTTGATCTCATTTTCCTGACAGCAATGGTTTCTGACACCAAGAACACAACACAAGTTTCTTGGCACTTGAAGCACACTGCTGTTCACTGCTGAGAACAGGAAAGAAAAATTGGTTCTGTTTCCTTAAGTACTTAAAAAAAATCTAGTTTGATTACTCTTTCAATGTAGAATTTATTACAGCTAGAACTAAAATTCATGTTAACTGTGTAAGGCATCAAAAATGGCCAGAATAAAAGAGACCATTTCTGCATTCAGCATGGAGGTAAAGACTGATCTTTATGTCTTGTGCATTCCTTAGTCAATCTGGGAAGTAAAAACAATATTTCTAAATATTCTCACAAATCATATCTGGGGATGCAGAATTCAATTTCATGAATAAAAGGTATTCAAGGCTAAATGTTTCCAAAAATACACGAAGTAATCCAACAGACTATACTAAGGAAAGATGGTGTCAAGATCAAAAGTATTTCCATGGTCTCGTTAAGAGTCTCTTAAACTCAGTGAGTTTTTTTTCCATACTTGACAGCCCATCCTGGGTCAAGCTCTTAATGTATGCACATATACTGCACTTACCCATATAGCTTTCCATACCCAAACTTCCTCTGAACCCAACAGAACTGAAGCATGTATGCCAGGACAGTGGCATGTGCCTTATCACAATCATCTGTCTCTTTGTACTGTTCATTAGGCATCTTTTATCAATCTTACCTTATCAAGTTCATCAGAGATAGCAATGCCTGAAAACAAAACAGATTAAAAAAAAAAAAAGAAAGATTTAGAAAAATGCTTTCTTAAATGTCTTTTACTATGGTAAGTAAAAGTGAGGTTAAATCTGAAAACTATACATACTGTTCTCTGCATGCTGCTGTACCATACAATGTATCATATTTGGTTCCATTAGCGAAATTGCCTGGAAACAATACACTTCATTTTCCTCAGCTGCAATATTATCAAAATGACTTTCCAAAAAACTATGGAAATGAAAACGGCAGATGTGCCAGTAAAGTGACAACAAATTTAAGTATACTTCTATCTGCTTTCTAAAATCAAATCAGCAATATCAGATTTACCAATGGACACACTATTATGCAAATCTCACCCTGACCAGCATGCATAACACATTATGCTGCAATTACAGGGCAATATGGACATTTCTGTTCTCTCTTTCTTCACAATACAAAGTGGAAATGATCCTGTAAAACTAGGTGGAACTTCAGGGAATAAAGTTAAATTTCACAATATAATGCAAAATGTTTCCTAAATCCTCTGAACAAGAACTTGTACATTTGCTCATCTTTTCTGCAGATGCCTGCCCAAGGCTTCCCTATGCTTGCCTCCATCATGTCATGTTTCAACTATTTCTATTCCGTAGCACATTAAATATGCAGAGTTGGTCTCAGAATTTTTAACCTTTTACACACATCAGTATATCACAAGGAGTGATCAAGTCATAATATATATAATGCTACCACGTTGAAAATTCTGATACATTGGAAGCAAGC
This sequence comes from Cnemophilus loriae, assembly GCA_013397755.1. Classification (NCBI taxonomy): domain Eukaryota; kingdom Metazoa; phylum Chordata; class Aves; order Passeriformes; family Corvidae; genus Cnemophilus; species Cnemophilus loriae. The sequence continues at coordinate 912,023 of VZTF01002188.1, forward strand.
ATCTCCTAGATTCTTATGAGGTTTGATGAGAAACATTTCAGATTAGAATTTCAAAAACCAAAGAAAAGCTTCTTCTGGTGGTGAAAATAAGTGGAGAAGTACCCATACATAGGAAGAACACACACTTGAAAATTGTTTTCTAACTCGTATCATGTTATCAAGACACCTTCTTTGACGGAATGCAAGAGATGATATTGCAAAATATGTAGTATCAGGTGAGTAGAGAGTTACTCTTTCTAAAATCACACTAAAGAGTGCAGCAGTATAAGCTAATATATAAGCACATACATATATAAGCCTATACTGTTTGTTATACCATAACTGCATGAATTCTTTGGGGTTTTTTACTGTGCTTTTCATTATTAACTTTATTTGGCTAATTCACAGTTTAGATGAATTCCTTACAGCAATTTCTGTTTTTAAGGGAACAAAGTGCTAAGAGAACTGCAATTATAATTTAAAGACCTCAGCAACACATAAGAAATATGGCAGAAGTTAACAAAATATTTACAGTAATTCAATAGTACTAAAAAGTAGATTAAATTGAAAAAGATCTGTTTTGACTATTCCTTCTATCCCTCACTGCAATTAACTGGTTTTTAATAACTTCAGACTATTGTTTAGCCTAGACACAACACTAATGCCCATAGAGTATAATAACCAGGTTGCATCAACTAGACTTTAAGGTGTTATGAATTTTTCAATCCCAAAAGGACACCTTCTAGAGAGCAGATAACTGCACTCTTGAAGATAGTAAAAACCTAATTCAAGCTTCTTTTTACCTCATCTTTGAAAACCTGACTACCATCAACCAGCTCTCCATCACATGGATGCATTTTGCATAACCAAAGTCAATCCGTTCTACAACCACATATACTCTCTCTCTAAACAGTCAAACTACTTTTTGTCAGCAATTTCCCATAATGTTAATATAGTCCATTTTGTTTTGATACAGGTTTATCTCCTCGTTTTGAAGGTTGGTACCCTTTTCTTCTCCATTCACATATCTCTGTGAATGGGTCTTTGGAACTTGGGAGTGGACAGAAGGGCAATTTTATCTTGTGTTGACTTACCCCTTAAAAATATGTATTTTCAAGTAGGTAAAAGAAAATACAAAAGATAATCCTGTCATTTCCAAAAATCTGTTTCAAAAAATGCCAGATGTTTTTTACTGCTCAATTGCCTATGTTACCCATCAAAGATCAGTACTAAAAGTACAGAGTAGCAAATGGAAAAAAACAGTACGCACTACTATATGCCTTCCTCGAAAAGCTCTACTAACCTCTCTGATTAAATTCCATATAAGACATAAAATTTAAAAACATCTGTAATCTAAATGAGTGGGCTTTTAGTAAAATGGGGTTTTTTCGTGTAAGTCCAAATGCTCCCCAGAACTTACTCTGAATTTAAAGGAGACTGAACTGAATAATTGAATTGACCAGAATACCTCAAATTTCTTCTTTACTAAATTGGACACAATAGCAAGACAACAAAACTAACTATATTTCTTAGACAGGCATGTAGAGAATTAGCAGTTTCTGAGGACATATTGCCAAAATAAAATTTTTCAAATTTAGAAATCTTTGATCTTTTTAGCTGGCCTCTCTCTAATGTGGCATCAAGAGAAAAGAAAAAGGATTCTGGGGAAGAAACTTTTTAAGGAGCTTGTTACAGCAGTCTTAGCACGGTGATTCCTCTGGAGGTGGTATTTACCATGTCAGTCACAGAGATCATTTTGTTATGTCTTGAGCCTCATTAATATTAACAGTACTCTTTTAGTCACTGATAACACAACTCCATTAGCAGAGACTAGGATAAATAACCCCAAAAAACACTGGATGTAAAAACACTTATTTCGTTCCAAGACACTACTGCACCACAGTTAGTGTATGCCCAGGTCTCAACAATTTTCTTTGCAATTGCCGAACTCACAGAATGTCTTGGCTGAATTTGAGAGGAGGGGGATTTGCGCCCTGTGTGCAGTAGACAGAAAATCAGCAACATCATTTTTTTGGGTGCAGATGTCAGGTGGAATAATATGGACTCCAGTTTTCACAAAATAACTTCTCAAAAAATTAAAATTCTTGCATATTTACCATAGCATTATAAAAAAAAACCAAAAAAACAACAGAAGAATCCTTAATCCCAAGTCCTGAGAACACAACTAGAGATAGTCACCATTATTGTACAGGAGTATTTAGGATTTCTGTTAACTTCTTAACCCTTAGCAGACTCCTGAGTAGTCAAATAGGTTACTGTCAGTTACTTTATTTTCAAGTAATACACTGACAATTTAAAACAGTTGAATTTCTATAAAGAAATTGTAACAATGTTTGCTATCTCTGGTACATGTAATTGCTAGTGTCCAGACATCAGCATTTTTCAAAAAGAAAACTCTTTTGTCACTTCTTTTATAACTGACAACAAGTAATTGATTATGCTCTCTGCACTTTCTACAATTATTTTCATTTACTTTTTATATATTCCAAATAGGAAAACAGAATTATATAATTACAGAATAGTAGGGACAAAGGGAAAGCCCATTCCATGAAACTACTAAATGGAAACAGGGTTTCAGTTTTACGCAAAACACTCATAGGTATAGCCAAAATGTTCACACACGAAAAGCTTTTAATGTGACAATTTAGTCATTTCTTCAAACGTAACCTTTTCCATCAAAACTTAGTCCTAATCACAAAAAAACTCTAACACCAGAAAAACTGACACATCTAGTTTATTCAACCTTAAATCCTATGGCTTTGTTAGAATAAAAGTCACTATGAACAACTATTTCTGACTTCGCCCAGCTTAGAGCATTTAAAGCCTGTCTCTACATGATGATGAATGGAAGTTTTGAAGCCTTATCATCATTGCCCTGCTGCAAGACACTGAGCAGCAGATAAGAAGGAGACTGTTAAAACTGCTCTCCTGCCTTTGTTGGAAGAGGTCTTCTGATGTCAAAGGCAAATCCTCCAGAAATGAAGGAGTATGCTTTACCTTTTCTCTTACAGCAGCTGTTTCTCACAGACAACGTCTGCCATAGTTTTATATCATAATGTGATTGACAACTATACAATAGACCAACCACTCTTACTAACCATTCCAGCTAAAGGGGTGAGCAGTTTGCTTCCCACCATCAGCTAAGGCTCATGGACAAGGTTTAACGTGGTAATTATTTAGGTAGCTAGCTGCCAATTTCACGTCTTTAAAAAATCCTCCCTTTTAGGAGTAATTACGGGTGCTGAAATTTGATCAGGCATCACAAGTATCCAGTCCACTCAGATGTCTGGTGAATTACGCAGACAAATTCAGGGCACTTGTTTCTATTTTTGGATGTAACAACCCTCTGTGATGTAAGGGTGCTGAACAACGAAATAAATAATTGGTATGAACACACTTCCACAGTCCTTCAGAAATGTTCCATAGCCACGACTACTACCATCTCTGATCAGCAACAAATCTGGAGTGGGGCTGTTGATGCTAGCACAGCCTCTCTCTACTGGAACACTCATTCTGTCACTAGATTGGTTTTTGAAAAGGACTGGAAGAACAATGTACTGTCTGATTGTAAGAAAGTTTTGGCATGCTACGATTAAATGAAATATATCAAACAAACAATGTAATAACAATGTGATTTATTAATACTTATTATACTTTAATTACTATTATCATGTCTACTTTAGGCAGATTGCCTAAAAAGTGTATCTCATGCTATATTAGCCATTAACCTCACAGATTTTTATATTTAAAATACTAAACCAGTTGTCTGTCATGCCTCTTAAAATTAGCATGGATTATTAAAACCATTCATTACATGGCTGTCTTAGATTTCTGTTCGCAATCTTCTATCCCTATGAAAATCTGCGGCAGCACAACAGTAAGTACGGATAAATAAAGATGACGATCAATACAGCATTACAGCATCTTCGCTGATGTAAAAGCCACCTCTCAAAACATATGCACTATATTTTAACAAAATTAAGTCCCTTCTGAGTCTAGAATGAGTATCTTCCACAGTACAGGTTTTCTGCGTAGGACTTTCTGCTTCATTTCTAGCTTGCCAAGAAATGAACTTTCTTTCTAAAGAAAACCAAACATTGTTAATAACAATTCCATGAGTCTTAAAAATGCCTAGCTTTTGCATATGCATTTCTTAGCAGAAAAGTTTTATTTATCCAATATCTAATGTGTCTCCAACTCGATGGTATTATTTCTCTTTGAAAAGTGATTTTTAGACTTTGATGTTCTCAATTCAACAGCATAAAATTAATTTTCAAAACAAAAGGCACCACAAAAGTTCAGGTCTTTTTGAAAAAGAGCAACTGACATCACCTACATGGACTTGTGCAGGGCATTTCACACCGTCCTGTACAGCATCCTTGTCTCTAATCTGGAGAGACATGGCTTTAATGGGTGGATTGTTCAGTGGATAATTGCTGGATGGCCACACTTCAAAGAACTGTGGTCAATAGCTCAGTGTCAAAGTGGAAACCAGTGGTGAGTGGCATTCCTCAGGGGATGGTATTGGGATGGGTGCTGCTTACTATCTTTATTAGTAACATGGACAGTGGGGTCAAGTGCACCCTCAGCACGTTTCCTGATGACACCAAGCTGTGTGGTGCAGTTGACACACTGGAGGGAAGGGATGCCATGCAGTGGGACCTGGACAGGCTTGAGAGGTGGGGGGGCTGTGTCAAACTCATGGAAGTTCAACAAGGCCAAATATAAGGTCCTACATCTGGGTCAGAGTACTCCCAAGCACAAGTACGGGCCGTGCAGAGAATGGATTGAGAGCAGCCCTGGGTAGAAGGACTTCTGAATGCTGGTAAACAAGAAGCTTGACATTACTCGGCAATGTGAGCCTGCAGCCCAAAAAGCCCAACCACATCCTGGGCTGCATCAAAAGCAGTGTGGCCAGCAGGTTGAGGGAAGTGATTCTCTGCCTCTGCTCCACTCTTGTAAGACCTTACCTGGACTACTTGTGTCCAGCTCTGGGGCCTCCAAAAAAAGAAGGGCATGGACCTGCCGGAGCAAGTCCAGAAGAGGGTCACAAAGATGCCCAGAGGGCTGGAGCACCTTCTCTATGAAGACAGCCTGAGAGAGTTGGGGTTGTTCAGCCTGGACAAGAGAAGGCTATGGGGAGAACTTAGAGCACCTTCTAGTATCTAAAAAGGGGCTACAAAAAGATGTAGAGGGACTTTTTACACGGGTATGTAGCGAGATGACAAGGCATAATGGCTTCAAACTGAAAGATGTTATGTTTAGATTACATATTAAGAAGAAATGCTTTACTGTGAGGGTGGTGAGACACTGGAACAGGTTGCCCAGAGAAGTTGTGGATATTCCATCCCTGGAAGTGTTCCCAAGTTAGGTGGGGCCTGGAGCAACTTGATCTAGTGGAAGGTGCCCCAGGTCATGGAAAGGGGTGGAACTAAATGATCTCTAAGATCCCTTTCAACTCATACCATTCTATGATTCTATGAAATGCCAGGTCATAAAATGCCTAACTGCTGCATTATTCCTGACCAGCTTTATGGTAGCTTAAAATCTGACAATATTTTCATATGCTACACACACCTGAAATTACAGATCTGGTGTTCTGATAAGAATGAAAATTTCAGAATTTCAGAGATATCTACCATTTTTGATTTTGTTTATGGTCCTTAAATAATTACAGGAAAAAATAACAAAAAATAAAAACTTGTTGAGGGACTTTTTTAAGACTTGCATTTTTCTAAAGGCACAATGTACACCTGAGAAGACTTATGGGCACCTAATCGTAATAAAATAAAATGATACTATTTTAATGTAGGCCAAACTACCATTATTTAACTCAATATTCAAGCAAATATTTATGCATTTTCCTAAACATCCAGAAGATGGCCACAGAGCTCCCAATAGCCAGTTTTCCTACCTGCCAAAAAAAGCTTTCTGGATTTGACACATGGCTTTTGACATATGAAGTTTAGACATACGAAGACAACCTCAATGCAAATTTGACTAACTTGACAAAATTCATTCTCAGGATCAGTCTAGACCAGGGAACTTCTGGATGGCTGGACTGTCAACCTCATAATGCATATCACAGGTTCTGTATCAAACTCCAGGACAGAAACAGCATTCTTACTCTACCATTATTAATCCTGCAGCTTTGAGCATGAACACAGAAATATTGTATCATGTATCAACTGTCCATCAGTTCACTGCCCCAATGCATTCTCCAATTCCAAATTCTCAGGGGAAGCTTATGTTCTTCTTATTGGTGGGACAGGCCATCTAGATATACTTGCATTTCCCATGGCAAAACATTGTGCCATACTGCAGCAGGCAGCATTGTATGTTCTAGTCCCTGTATCTGTTTGAAGCACGTATTGAATACAAAGAAAATCGAAATTATTTGTTTCATACCACTCTTCAATTATAAAGGACATAAAATGATTGCTCTGGTTGCACCAAACAAAGCATTCCTCCCTCAGAAAAAGTACATTAAAACCAAAAAATCTCACTTGTTTCTGTGTAGGAACTTTAAAATATGTTTGTCTTTGACTGTCATAATAGACATTCTTATAACATTCCTTTACCTACAGTGAGTCATTTTACCGCTTTCAAACTTAGATATATTTCCTCCAGTAGTAACTCAGAGATTTTCTGTGAAGGCATATTGAAATAAAACCTCAGAGTTTTTACCAATGAGGGGCATATGTCCTCATATTATTAGGCACCTTTAAACTTTTTGTAGTGGTATCCGTCTTGAACAAGGATAATATTCCTCCCAACACCTGATTATATTAAAACAAGAGAAACTGTCATCTACAAGGCAGCACACATCAACATAGGAGCACAATATACATCTTATAGTTACCAAATAATAACTAGATCTAAATAATACTAAATAATAACTATAATAAATAATAATAATAATAATAAATGCTAAATAATAACTAATCTAGAAAACATGGATTTAATCCCTCCTCCTCATATTGGGGCTTTAAAAAAGATAAAAAAAATAATTAATCCCTAGCAAAATAATTTCTGCTTTAGACTTGCCAAATTTCTATATCCAAATTTCTGAGTGGCTCCAATGCAGAATACAGGTTTCAGGATTAGGTTTAGTGACTAACAAATTATGCAAACACAGAGAATAAAATGCAAAGTACCCAAGAAATATTATGTCCCAGAAACTCTCCTAGGCCAAGGTCATCTCAGAAGAGAATAATCAAAACTGCAGAACTCTTTAGGGCAAGGTGTTCACGGCAATGGGTGGGTTAAGATGGTTAAGCCAAGGATAGAGTCATAGCTTATGTCCTTCTACCCCATGAATGCCAACTCCCTTGTACTAACAACTAGAAAGTTCCATATCTAAGAAGACAGTCACGCAAACCCCTGTTCTGCAACAGTATTTGAGAAAATTTTAGCAAGCCAAATACGGTTCCAGAAAAGGACAAGGTAACTCAAAAAGAGACTCTAGTCCTGAAACTTAGCATAGGTTGGACCAGAATCGCAAATACCTTCAGAAAGGTGATTAAAATTTTAACATATGTAGGAAAAAGATACTTATAACTAAAGTAGCAGTGATCTCCTGGCCAGACAAGCTCCAGTCTATAATTGAATAGTAATAATCATTGTCATATTCTTCCTGTTTTAATCTCGGAAAATATTATTTTTTATTATTACTCATACACCATACTAAAAGCAAGTGGATTTTTTGAGCAAAGGCAGTATCAGATAACAGCTGCAGTACTGAGATAAAATTATCTTCCTTAAAGGTTTGATTGAGCTTATCTAAAAATGTTGATCTCAAAATAAATCACAAGCATTGATCTCATGCAAGAATAACATTTTAAAGCTCAGACAGAAGAGAAGAAGGGAAGAATCATCTACACGATGACTGGTTTTGTAGTTCAGTTAGAAGAACACATGTAGGGCTAGATGATCAACTGATAACAGGGAAGTCATCTTTATAGACTCAAGTCCATTTCAGATCAACAACTGTATACAATTGAAAAAAATACAAACATGTTATATCTTAAAACAATGCCCCTCATAAGGCAATTGACAAAAGTCTAGTTACGTGTCCTGAAGATGTGCGTTTACAGTTATATCATCATCACCATCACCATCAGAAACGTCTGGCTTCAAAAAATGTTAGTGGCATTCAATTCAAGTTCATCTTCCATAACTGTCATGTAAATCATTAATAGTTTCCTACAGTGTAGAAGCTTCTAAATGAAACCCCATTCTAATGTGATTTTCAGAGACTGCTAAATACATTCAAGTAGTTCATGATGTATATATAAAGCTTCTCACATCCCACATACTCGCAGGTTCATCCACAAAACTGAGGACATGATTTTAGCGATTTGTTAACATACTGTGATTTTGTTTAGAACTTGTTCTACCCTTCTAGTTATGAGATTTTTACTCTTGTTGCTTATCTTCTTCTCTGTAAAAGATAAACAGAACACATGCTTTTACCTTTTACTATTTTATATTTTTCTTAAAGAGGTAAGATTGTGCTTGCCTTTCCTAACATTAGTATAAACAACATCAACTGATTCTAACGTTATGATAAATAACTGTTTGAGATACTCTGGAGGGACTTGGAGACTTTTCATTCTTGAAGGTACTGAAGAGCCTTGACACCTGGCTCTAAGGGCACCTGCTTGAGCAGCAGGGATGGATCAGATGCCTGCCGGAGGTCCCTTCCAACCTCAACCATTCTGTGATTCTATAATTCATTATGATTTCCAGCAATATTTCCTACTAGAAGGAAAATGATGGTTTTCTTGTTTACTGATTGTTTATTACTCCCCTTCAAAATTAAGAAACAAAAGAGGATTTTTCTCCTATTGATTACACATAGATACCCTTGTTTCTGGGATTCCCTGAAACTGACTTGGATTCATCATCAAATAGTTTTGGTTAATGTTAACTTATCACCATTTTAAAACCTTAGAATGTCAACTGAATTCAAAGTGTGATAAATTTTTCTACCACTCTGATCTGGAGTGTACACCTGGCCTGAACAAGCATTCAAACGCTACTAACAAAATGTCAGTTATCTTCACTTCAAGGCTATGTGTGATTATGAAAGAGTACCTATCTCACAGCAGAAGACATTTTTTCATCAAATGCGGTTACCACGTATAAACTGAAACCTTCAATATGCACACATTTTCAATATGCACCCTAATCCTTAACTGTTCGTATAAAAGATGCAAAGTTGTTCATCAAGCATGCAGACTTCCCACCTAATTGCAGGAAGATCTCACCGATTTAGTCCTCAATTTTCCCCTACTCAAACCTTTCATAATTCACCGGTTTCCATATCTTGTTATCTATTTTTCCATGCTCCAAAAATGGGGGAAGGACAAAGAAAGGCATATGCATTAGGAAGATCCTTAGCTATACAGATTTTAATTCTGTTTAAAGGCAAACAGGCCAAAAGGTGAAATACAAGAGCATACATTTGAAACAGGATGGACTTTTTCTTCCTTATGTTCAGCAGAGGAAGAAGGATGACAGCAATAAAGGTAAGAGACTTTGCAATAAAAGAAAATTAAACATGCACAAGGGAAATGCAGTAATATTCCTGTAAGTTGCTTTATAAACTAAAATCTTCCCTAAATAGATGACTTGATAGTTCCAAATCCACTTCAATGACATACAGCTGATTGAAGAAGCAAACAAAACCCAGCTCTCCCATTGTGGGTAAGCCTCTGAAAAATGGTATACTTAAATCAGAAAGCTCCACCACCCTTGGACCATAATTACAACAATAATCTTCTTCAGACTCTCAAAACTCCTAAGATGCTTTTAACTCTGAGTGTAAAGTCACTGTTGGTTTCTTGGACCTACTAAAGCACAGAATTACTCACTCTTGATGGGGGTTGGGAGAAAGGGTCCAAATATAAGCAAGTCCAGTTTTAATTAAGACTGAATATAGAAGAGATCAGACATCTAAGTGTCCGAGTCTCACCTTCCAAAACTTACAGGCAGTTCTAATTTTGCATGAAGTACATAAGTTTTTCTCAAAGCAGGTATCTAGACTGCATAGTAAATGAAGCAATAGAAAGTATAGAGTTTAATTCACAGGCTATGTCAACTGCCTAGCAGACAACAAAGTCATGGAAACTCACTAAAGGATCCAAAGCTTCTCTTTAAAATGTAAACAAATTCCAGGACTTAATGGAAAATTCATTTAACTTCAAACATTTCATTTCATGTGTCACTCTTCCCTTTTAAAATACTGAACAAAAGAGAGGGTGCTGTATAAAGCCATTGATAGTACATTTTGATCATTTGTGTAGTCAGCCATCTGTTGAACCCAGTGTCTGTCCCACACCACTTTGAAATCAGATTAGTATCAAATGCAGCACTAGACTCACGGCACACTTGTAGAATCAAATGCACTAACTAGCCTGCCCAAAACAAGCATCAGGAGAGGCAGACACGGGATCTTGTGATGGCTTTTTTAAAATTCACCACATGGAATGTTTGGGAACAGCACATGATAGAGTTTCATGCACCTTATACTTTTAAAATCCTAGACTTTCTATTCATTGAAGCCCCCTAAAATATTTCCTATGTGCAATCTACATTCTGTCTCTAGGAGAACAAAAAAACCTCATTTATTTTCAAAATTATACCTTTTCTATTTTTATAAGATTTTCACATTTTTCATTTTGATTTTTTAATAGCATGATGGCATGTAAGAAATAAGAGCAACGAATTTTTTTTATTTCTTGAAATGAAATGAAAATCAGAAGTACAAAACCTGGAAACAAGGACATATAGCTTAGAATTAATCTGATGCAGGTGTTTAAATGATACCAACAAGAGAAAAAGGTTAAAGTGCAGAGTAACTAACAACTATAAAAGAACACAAAAAGCCGTAAGAAAAGATGCTATAAATACACTAGAAAAGGAAAACAAATTAAAATACAGAACTATTACATCAAAGAGAAGGAAAGCAAATAATAGATGACACAAAGAATTCCCAGTGTTCAATACTTTCCCTGCTTCAGTCTTTACCACAAAAAAAAAAATCAATTGCAGCCTGATGCTTAACAGTAGTGGTTTTAAAAGGAAAAACTACAAGCCAGACTAGGGAACCTGAAAGATATGCTGGTGATTTAGATACATTCAAGTTAGCAGACTCTTGTGAAATTCACTCTAGAGCATTTAACTAACTAATTGAAGAAACCTCTAATCTGTTAGCAATTGTCTTTCAGGAACAGAGAGGACAGAAAAGGGCAAATACATATCTTTCTTTGAAAAAGAAAAAGGGAAGATGTGGGAAACTACTAACCACCAAGCCTAAATCAGACAACAGCAAGAATCATAGACAAAACTGTTAAATGAATAATGTATCAACATCTAATGGAACTGAAAGGCAATAAGAACAAGCTGACATGAATTTATCAAGAATGAATCGCATCAAATTAGTCTAATTGCATTCTCAACTGGGAAACTTGCCTAGAGGATAAGAGGAAGAAGCAGATGCAAAATACTCCTGCTATAAGACTCTGTTTACTGTCCTAGAGGATACTTCAGTAAAAAAAAATTTGAGAATTACAATCTACGTGAAAACACTGCAAGGTAGATAAACATCTGGTGGGAAAAAACACACTTACTGAGTAGCTTTCAAGGGCTGGTTGTCAGATCTGAAATGGGATCATGAAGAGGTCTGACAATATTTCCATTAATGATCTGGATGAAGAAATAGAGAGCACATTCATGAAAGTGAACTTATTATCAGGCTGCAAGTGATTTAAAGCACTCTGGGGGATGGGATACAATTTCCGCATCATCTTGACAAACCACCAGAAAGCATCAAGTACTAGCAAGAAACAGTAAAGAATGTTTCATTTGTGAAATAACTATGAAAAACAGACTCCAGCAATGGTGACCAGGTACATTCAGTCCAAGTGTAGGACCCAGAAGAGCTGCAGAGTTTTACACTCCAGTTTGAATACTGTGAGGCAAAGAAAGGTACAGAATGCTGCAAAGTCTATTTCAGGTATAAGGAAGTATAGGTATAGGTCTAGGTAAAAGTGGAACCTTCATAATATTCTGAAGGAAAGACAAAGATGTAGGATTGAAAAGTGGATTTAGGCATTAATTATTGAACTCTCACATCTGATTGGTTTGTATCTCCAGAGAGTCAATAAATAATCCTTTCTGAAATTCAAAATAATTGTTTCTGTATCTGCATAGCTTGGCTACAAGTCTCTAAAGGAAGAAAGCTTGAAAACTACACTCACATCCATTACAGTCAGGCAATTGTGAGGCTGCAAATCAGAGACCCTGACCAGAGCTGGTTTAGCTCCTTACAAGCAGATGGCCCAATTTACCAGAAAAGTATTTCAAAAAAGCTCTGTAACCATACCACTATAAAACAAGTTTGAAAATTGCTCAGAATATAATTGTGGTGATAAATCTAAAGCATTTGGGAGAGTGTGATTTGGGCAAACTAGTTTTGGGTATTTGGCACAATTTGAAAAAATGCTGAATCTCAAAATTCTTCACAAAACAAATCTTCCATTCCTCATTTAGCTCTGTCTCTGACCTCACTATCTGTAAATTCTCCAGCAAATCAAGAACTGCCAAGGATAAAATTTAATGAGAGAAGAAATAAATGTTTCTCACACAAATATCTCCCAGATCATGCCACACCCAGTTTTCATGTAGCATGGCAAACAGTACTTGTCATCATTTCATACTTTAAAAATTGTTAGCAGTATTTGCTCCCACAAATCTATTTCAGAATTCTCTTCTACAGGAAAGAAAGCAAAACAAAAAAAAAAAAAAAAAAGAGCAGCTATTCCTGATCATATCCCCTGATCATATCCAGTAAACCTCAGAGCTGTTCATTACATGAACGTTTAAGGGATAATACACGGGATTTATTATGAAACAACTGTATTTCATGTTTCTGAGTATTTATTTGAGATGCTTTAAAATATTTTAATTTCTTTTGAAAACTAGAAGGTCAAGGAAATCAAGGATACAAAACTGCTAAATGTTTTTCAATAACAGGTCTGAACTCCGTCAATGAGGTTAAGGTTTTACAAAGGTTAATCCCATTTAACTACCACGCAAAGGAGCAATCTCCCTGCTGCATGTTCCCACTATTTTCATTAAACCAGCCTCTTGTGTTGATCTCTTTACGAGCTAATTCAGCTCACTAAACTGGTAGAAAACTAACATAACAAAAAAAAAAAAATGTGGTGCGGGGGTAGTAGTTTCAATTTCCAGGAGAGCTCCGGAATTCTCTCAGACATTCTGTAAACCTTATCAACAGGAATGTAACTGCTGATGTCAATGACCTTGGTCTTCATTGAATAGAAGACCACCTTCCTGATATATACTTCCAAATTACAATTCAGGCTCCACGGTTACATTAAAAAACTAAAATCAATCAACTTACTGCGAGACAGATTCTCAAGGGCTTTTCCAAGCTTTTTGCTCTCTTGAAGAATATGATTTAGTTCATCAAAATCATGGTTCTCCAGTTTTGTCTTCCAATCCCATTTAGGATGCTCTATTGACCTTGGCACTAAATATACACAGATATATAGATGAAGTTTAGATTTGGTAGGTCAGACTCCTACAGTAGAAAAAAATCTGCACAATGAGTTCACAAGCTCAAGTATCTTGGGTGGAAATTACTTAACTATCCTTTTATTTTAACAGCTGGAAATATTTTCTTTGGTCAATGTGAAGCAAAAACATCTATGAACAAATGCACACCTGAAGTATTCTTGCAACTGAGTTAATTGGTAAACAGGATAATTAACACTAATAATTGAAAATAATAAAACTAATGCAATTTTAAAAACTTATTTAAACTATTGCACATGATCGTACTTCATTTACAACAAAATAGAATTGTGTGGCCTAGGGGTCAATAAGAAAAAATGTCTTAACAAAAATGAGTAACTGGTCCATTTGGCTTTACTAGTTATTTTATCAAGGAAAAAAAAAAATTAGATACAACTTTTAAAACAACTTTTTTTTTCTTCATAAATCATAAAGTGTAGATAACATAGTTCATTAAAAACAGTGAAACAAAGTAAGCCCTTATCATTCATGCTGCACAGCCTCTAATCTTTGTTTCGCTACTTAAACAAACTCAGCCTTTGGGAAGCATAGACCTGAGCTTGCAGTCTGCTGCTCATTATCTATTACCAAAAGCCTTTAATTTTAAAATAAAAGTTTCTCAACTGCTGAGCTAAGTTTTCCTACAATGAAGAGAAGGAGTGTCTGAGATATGCAGGACGCACAATGAACAGAGCTTCATTGAACAATGTGAACGTTTTGAACAATTCGTAGAAATGAAAACAAAAACAAAGCTGTTTCTGGAACTGCAGTTTAACATGTTCTTTTTGCCAGTGTTCAGAAGGAAGTGAGCTGCTGCTTTTGCCACGAAATGCAACTGTTGGTTTGTCTCCAAAGACAGCATTACCGTGCTGAGAACTGCACATGCTGGTGTGAAGACGATGATGTCTAGTCCACCTGTCCTCCAGAAAGGATCAGTTGCATTTTTACCAACCAGCATTTACCACTTGCTGACCACTCACTTAAAAATAACTTCAAAGAAAAGCCTAAAATGTCCAATATATCCTGGCCAGCTTAAATTTTTTTGTTTACTATTTTGACAGCTGTCAACTAATTTATACTTATAAACTTCATTTTCACTACATGCTAAGAAGGCAACTTACAGACTCCTACAGATTGTGCTAAAAAGGTGGTTTCATGATAATTTGGAACTTCAGAGTGCTTGTATGATGGTATGGGGAAATTATGTTCAGACATCAAGTCTGGTAGCTATTACAAAATGTGTTAAATAACTTGGCATTGAGAGTTGCCTTATCGCTGACTCTGTGGGAATATAGAACCTGCTCCACTTTGGATCAACTTCAACTTTCCCTTGTGGAATTAAGTCAATAGTCACCCTTTCCAGGTAAAGAAATGGGACAAAGTTATGTCGAAGTCCTTCTTTCACAAAGAACGTGATTCCACTGCCTGTAGACATAAATCAAGCCAGCTTCAAAACAGACATCTATAGAGAGTCTGATAACCCAGAGTATATCCTGATCTGTAACAGCCACTCAGGAACCTGGCTATTAGGGAAGTTAATATATTAGACTGCAATTACAGACATTTTCAAAGACAGAAGACAAAGGAGACATTAAAAAAGACCTACAGAGATAAGAATAGAAGGAAAGGGACACAAGAACCCTCAATAAGGAGAAGGGAAGAGAGGAGCAAGTTAGAGTGTCAGAGTCTTGTTCTGCACTGTGTTCAAAAAAGACAAGTAATATATTTCCTTCTCAGGACAATGGAAATAATGAGCTATAATCCAGTATAATCCAGTTCCCAGTAAATACATACAGGCTTTAAGGTATTAGGGTATGAGTAGTCTCTACTCAGATGAGCAGTTTGTAATTTTTGTTGATACGTATCAATTTCAACCACTATTTTATAATTCCCTGGTTTAAGAACTGCTAAGTCAATTAAAAGTTTACATAAATTCTTGTGTGACAAAAACTGACTCCATTCACAGACTGTAGCATATACAAATTAAACTGCACATCTTCAGCACTTCTCATCCTTTTTTTCTTATTTACAGAAAACAAAATGTTCCACCTAGTACTTTTTCAAAACTAACTGTAAATATAAAATTTTAATAAACTAGAAAAGAAATTCTTTAAGAGTTCTATTTTCACCCACCTTTGTTTTACATTGAGATCACACACTCCTTCTGAAGCCTTTTGCAGTCATCTTACCATCACCCTTCCATGTGCCAATACATATTCTACAGCATCACTCACTAGCAGTACAACGGACTTTTCTTTCTATGTTTATACTGAAGTTACCACACCAAAAAAATCTCACAGTACCACCAGAATACAAACAGGAAACAATTTAATATAGTAAAACCATATAAAATGATGACCAAACCTTGGAGCTTCCAGGTTGCAGAAAATTTCCATGAGCTAGAATGTGATACCATGTCAGTTTGAAACAAAACACATATTTCAAAATAAAAAAGGATTTTTGAGAAACCATATGCTTTTGAAGCAAAATTTGTCATGGGAGAGAAGCTAGATGAAACAAATCTAAGTTCTACTTTACACCTGTGGAGCTTCCAGGATCAGCAACTGCCAAGTACATGGAAAAACTCACATCAGGAAAAAAGAGAGTATCAAGACTCTTGTTCTTAAAAAGTAGGGACACTTGCTCAAGACAGGGACCTGGTTGCTAATTTCAGAGAAATGTCTCACAAGCACAGGAAGCTTGGACTGCATCTCACTAGACTGATAGTGGGAAATCAGTCAAAACCATGGCAGAAATTTGCTTTGCGTGCTGTTGTACAATCAGCTGTGTTTTACTGAACCATTTTGTACTTCAGTGAAAAGGCACCAAAATGGATATGTTGTCATGAAATATTTCTATGTTTCAATACAATTTGTTTCAACAATGATTTGGCTCATTCTGAGGAATCAAAACAGAGGGGGAAGTTAAACAGACTTAGAACTGACTGAAATTTTTATTACTTCTAGAGAAGACATAGTTCTTCCTACTCACCTAGTCTTTCAAATAATGAACAGATACTAAAGCAACATCCATTTACTTGCATCATGTGGCATGTGTTTGTCCTTTCAAGTTTATTTTCTGCTTGCTTACAGGTTTTCTCAAAATATAAACTTGTATGTTCTCAGCTGTAGGATCAACAAGCACTGGAAATTTTCAAATGAATGGCTTTGTTGGAAGCACTCAGAAGTGTACAAACACCATATGACCCTTATTTGGAATCTTTTCAAATACATGATCCTCCTCTGTATGCATGAAGTCCTTCATAAATCATTTACGTGCATGTGCCACTACACACTCAGCAAAATCCTTTCATTATAGTTTGACCTTCATCTTTCTTTATTACACTCACTCATTCCACAAAATCATATCAGTAATTTCAAATTCCTCATCACATTACCCACCTCAACCTCATCTCTCTTATCTGAGAGATTTATATATTATATAACACTTCCTCTTGAAATTATTTGCCTACAATTCAGAAGATGTATTACATCTACATAGTAGCTTTCGTATTGAAAGATGTAGGGTTTCCCTTTATGGAGCTGAGCTTTCACCATCTCATCTCAGGAGACTGGACAGACACACCTGCCAGTATTTCTGATTTTCTGGTAGTGTGTCCTGACCACAAATGCACATTATATTCATTCATAACTGTGTTATGAATTCTGCCACGAATCAGCAAACCTTTATTTTCTGCTGGATGATGGTACAAGATCAGTACTGGTTTTATCTACCCATACAAGTCTTTTCAATCATGATCTACAGACAGAATCAGACCAGTTGCTCATTAAATCCTACATTTCATTAGTGCATTGTATGACCATCTTACATCTCAAAGAACAAAAATATGTGTAATATAATTGAGCATAAAATTACTCATGCATTTAAATATTGTAATAGCATTCAGATTAGAGTTCTTTGATAATAAATCTAAACTGGTTTACGTAGTACCTGGATAGCAAAAGGCTAAGAGAATGATGGCCTACAGTCCTAGACTGACCAAGAGCAACTAGGAGCATGCAACACAGTACTTGCAAATGGGATGTGGTGAGAATGCTGAACTCAAGCAGCACAAAAGGATGATCTGGGATCTGATTTCATATGGAGGTGCTGAAGAGATCAACCTACTTTGCGTAAAAGTAGCTAGCTGGGAAACAAGAAGTCTGTTTTACAAACGATTTTGAAACTTCCAAATTTTTTTTCTTCAAATACAGAATGTGATCATTTAAACATTTCATTTATACACACACAAACACCCCCGGCTCCAAGCTTTTTCCTTGTCAGACAACAAAAGCAGCTTCTGCTTAATTCTGGTTTTGCACACACCAAACAAGCACTCAGATGGCTTAGGTATTAACACTTCTTGTTCGTGTGTTTCAAATGCACCCAAGATCACAGCAGGCAGGAAGAGGGAGTGGAGGTATCTTTCCAGTAAAAAGGTTGAAAGCATAAGGAAGAGACATTTATGCAGGAATAATATGCACACTGCAGTCAACATCACTCTGCTGAAGGAAAAAAAAATTTCCTAATTAAATAAATCAAATATCCTCATGTTCCCAAGGATTCCTATGAAATGACAGTTTTGAATAAATGTACAAGCTCAGGATCACTTGAACAAGACAGTCACAAGACAAAAACTCTGAAACAGAACATAATAGACCTGATGGACTTGATTAAATTTTGGGTTTCTTTTGGCAGTTTGGGGCGGGTGGCTTTCTAGATTCTTGGATGTGAGGGTTTGTTCTTTTCTTTTAAACACCAATCTGAGAGAAAATCTTTAGGTCTCAGCAGGTCCAAAACTTTCTATTTCTCAGATGAGTCCTTACTACCTCTTTGGAGACGTTTTGGGAAAACAAAAGTACAATGAGGTAGAAGCTGAAGACACAAAACAAATGGAATATGGTGTGCACATCCGGACAGAACAATAAATGCCTTCTAAACATGCTTGCTTGCTGATCTGTGTCGTTGAAGGGGCACATGGCACCTGCTGATTTTGGCATAAACCAGAAAGAAAGAAATGTCAAAAGAACATTGATATTAATCTATTTGGCAGAAAATAAGAGAAGCAAGATATGGCAAAAAGGCACATGTCTGAAACCAACCTCTGTGATAGCAATGAAAACATAATGTAGCTCAAATATACAAAGTATTTTCAAAAAGTTGCACACAATTAATTGCAGGTGTAAGTAACAAAAACAGTAGGATTAATTAAGGTTTAAATAAATCAGTGTTATGGAAAAAAAAATGGAAGTGCATAAACAACAAAGCATGGAAGCAGAGGATAATTAGGTTGGAAGTCTCTGGAAGTCTTCTAGCCCAGCCTGCTGCCCTAGACTGGTCCATTGAGGGCAGGTCGCTCAGACTATTCTGTTCAGTTTTGAGTATAGCCCATGATGGTGTAGGATTTTGAATTTGCCTGTGTTGAAGTTCAAGAGGTTCCTCTCAGCCCATTCCTCAGTCCTATCCCTCTGAATAGCAGTCCTACTACCCAGAACACCAACCACTTCCCACAATTTGGTCTTATCTACAAACCTAAGAGAAATTCTATCTCATCATCCAGGGTGTTAGGAAATTCTTTTAAACGGCATTGATCTCAGTACCAGTCCCTTGAGCACGCCATTAAAGACAGACTTTCCAACTGGACTTTGCATTGCTAGTCACAATCCCTTAAATCCACCAGTTGAGTCAACTTTCCACACATCATCCTGTCCACTTATTCAGTCCATATCTTATCAACTGAGTTATAAGGATACTACGGGAAGCTGATAAAGGTTTTGCTGAAGTCATGGTATGAAACATCCATTGTTGTTTCTTTGGTTACAGGGCCAGTTATTTCACCTAAGAGGGCAACTGTGTTGATCTGATCAGACACATATGATCTCATAAATCCATCCCTGATGTTCCAAATCACAGTTTCTTCCCTGGGACTAGGGACACCTTCCAGGAAAGTTTGCTCAATAATCCTTGCAGAGGGCGACGTTAGACTGATCAGATTGCCCTTCCTCAAAATCAATGAGGTATTTGCATTTTTCTAATCATCAGGAACATCCCACAGTCATTATGACCTTTCATGATGACAGAATGGCCTTGCAATGATATTAATCTCCTCTTTTAGCACGCTTAGAATCAATCCCAGGTACTGCCATGTATTTATGAATGTCCAGTTGCATTAAGCACACCCTAATTCTACCTCCTTTGTAGGCAAAGCTGCACTCCCACATGCTGTTTTCTAGACTTGACCAGCTTGAGGGTAAGTCTTACCAACTGAAGAGTATTACTAAGTGTCCTTCAGTCCACAAGGACAGATCCCCAACCCCAGTCTTATTATGAATGTATAAAATATTTCTTTGTTTGACATGAGACCTGACAGTTTAGAATGCCCAGCCTCCTCTTTGTCCCTGTAATGGGACAACCTAAGGACCAACAAGCACAAAATTTGTAGTAGGTACACAAGTGAGGAGAGTGACGTGATGTCACCCCTCTATCTGGGATAAAGACAGAGAACTCGAGATCTTTAGGAGATGGAATGAAAGTTATTGATGCCTACCACAGAGTCTGAAGAGCACTGACAGAGCAGAAGAAAGGAACACAGTATGATGACAGGAACAGCTCACAATACCTTTGGCCACTGTTTCTAACAGCAGATCTCCATATATTGCTATTATCCAGCAAATCTGCTAGATTAGACACAGATTGAGTGAGTATGAGCATTTATTTGAATGTCTCTATTTATTCTTGAAAATAAATTAAAATCCACATGCTTGTTTTGAACAGACTTAAAAATTCATGTGCCCATTGAGAGATACAGTGGAATTGATGATCAAATTTGAGTGTTTTTGAAACAGGGAATGTGTTTCATGAAGATGAAACAGAGACAAATGCTCGATTTCTAGAAAAAAACAATCCTGAGAAAATCCTGTACAATGGGACACAGCTACCTGTAACAGCTATTTTTACTTGTTGCAGTTATTCATTCTCAGTAAAAAATGTTTCATAACCATAAAAGACTGTTAATCACCTAAAAGCACAGTATTTCTACTGCATAAATTTCTCATTATTTACTTTACCCATTGCTGTGTGGTATTTTGACTTAGTGAGGTCACTGGGCAATTTTCCTTTGACTCCTTTGAAATCTAGACTTTCCCATCTTGCTCTTAGAGGAAAGACAACAAACTTTCTATTGCAGAATACTATATCTCTGTTCTCATCTGGTACACCTAGTCACACTCAGAGTAATTATAAAGATTTGGCTATTCTAAAAATTTCAAAAAGCCATAAGAGTCAACAGAAGAAAATATCAGTTTTCAATTTATTTTGGAGAAAAATCTTGTACAAACAATTCTCTGTGTAACTATATTTATATACGTACGCATATTGTAGATATATTTATTTGTGAAAAAAAAATTAAGAATCAAGGTTAAAAATTAGATTTCTTCAATAGCCAACACACAGGAAGCATTATATTTCATTAAGGCTTTTTGTCTCCATTTTCACTAATTTTTTTACAGGTAGTTGACAATGTTCTCTTCAGCCGCTCTATTTCTATTCTGCCTTTTCTTTCAGTGTACATTTCGATTCCTTCAGCAACTCTCAGAACAGCACAGCTGTTCTGCTGACATGACTCCCATACCTTGAACAGCATCTGTTCATAATTCATAGCTTTGAATTGCCTGACACACAGAAAAATAATCTATTAGGACCAATACCAACAGAACAGATTTTACACATGCAAAATGGCAATGCAAACTAAAACATCAAACCATAATCAGTATCTGAACATAAAATAGTGCATGACACCCAGATCTTAGTCTATTTTTTAATCCATTTATCCAGAATTCTTTTCTCTCTACAGATGACAACATAGAGCATTATAAAATATTCATAATTCAAGTGAGATTAAAGCAAGAATCAAACTCTTCTAACATATATATATATAGGCATTTCATCTGCTCACAGTTTGCTTTCCATTTTAAAACTAATTCAGAAGAAAAACATACTATAGGTTGAAAAGTATGCACAAATTATTAATGTAGCGAAGCTTTCTTACATGACTTGGATTCCGGTGATGGCGGAGAAATGTTGGACACAGCAAGGTCACTCTTTGACTTTTTAGGCTTTTTTGCATTTATCTGCCAAGGCTTATCATAACTTCTAAAATCTCTTCTTGTTCCTTTATTTTCTGTTAAAAGAACCAAATTAGATAATTATAATATTTGTAGGGTTATTTTTCAAAGACTTAACAAACAATAATCAAAAAAACCCCAAGGTATATCAATCCAAATTAAAGACAGTTCTTTTTTTTCTCCTATTTCTGATTTCTTTTATATTCAATATATTTATTCTACTTCTTAAATATCAAAACTTAGAAATTAATATGTTTTTCATTAAAAACAAGTCTATTTTTTGTTATAAAAAAGTCCTTAATGTCCATGTTATATAGATGTTTTACTGCCTATGTTAAAACTGTATTTGATATAAATGGTTGATTCGTCAGTAAATTAACATTTTGACTATCAGCAACTATTTAAGCTTTATTATAGTCTGAAACAGATCATTAGTCAATTTTTAAACACAACACTAATATTGTAATAGTAGCTTGTACCAGAACATGAAAAACAAGACTTCTACTTTACAATCAGAGCAGATACTATTTCAGAATATTATTTTAATGCTTCTGAAGATTTACAGTCATAAATCATTCACAATGGAGTTCATAAAGTAGCATAGCATCTCCTCATTAAGGGTTGGGTTGATAGGCATATAAAAATGTGTACTATTAAAGAAAATACCTCAATAGAGGTTAATGTCCAGCACAAATACACCATGGGAGAGAAAAGGAAAACAAAGAAAGAGAACAGCAAGGGAACCTCTCTCACTGACACTGGGACTGTTTCCACTCTGTAACTCTGATCCATACTCACATGATATATACATAGGCTGAGCTGACAGACAGCAGTGTATATTACATTCAGTATCTGCTGGACAAACAGGATTTATTCTACATGCTTAACGCCACAGAGCAGCACCTGTTCAGTAGGTACATGTGCATCCAGGAAATAATGGACGTTATTGTGGGAAGATCATACTGGAGACCAGCCCTTTCCAGCATACAGAACATACCTGATGTTTCACTCTCTGCCCAGAGGGCAGCAGAGCCAGACAATGTTCTCTGAAGCTGGCCGCGGTTCCCCTGCTTGGACTGAAGATGATCGATTAGAAATGGGATCGGCTGGTCAGGTGTCTCCGTTATCAGCTTGGTCATCAACTCCTTTAGAAAATTAAACCAAAACAAAAAATTAGTGAGCTATTGCACCTCAACTAATCCTGTATTTACCAAAAGTAAATGAGAATCCATAAATGAAAGGTCTGTTTTCAAATTTGAAGAAAACAGATGGAACATCCATCTCCTCAAACTACTGCTAGCTTTGCCCTATGAAATGCTCGTATCTGAAATGTTCTCAGCCCATACACTCTCTAACATAGGTTAAAAAATCCAATCCCTGCTACCTGTTCGAATTTACCCCAAACAATAATACTGTCCATTTAACCATTCAGAACCAGCACCTCTTCAGAGCAGCAAGTAGCTCTTCTCTGACCAATACGTCCAAGTTTCTTCTCATTGGAAACTCAAGTACCAGGAAAGTTTGTGAATTTTTCATCTCATTCAGACATGGAACAATTGTCTGGTTAGAATATGCATTCATATCTGGGAACTCCAAAGTCTGATTAAACAGCTAGACAGTTTTTAAAGCAAGCCCTCAAAAATACTATAGTATAGAAAATAAGCAAATATTTATTACACTGTTGCAGATGTGGATACAAAGCCAATGTCAACAGGAAAGCATCTTCCATGCCACACACTGATACTATCCAACTGCTGTTCTACACCTTGGCCATGCATGGCTGCAGGAGAAGAAACACTCTCCATTATTGCTGCTGGGGTTCTTCCTGATTTCCTAGGCATAAAACACATTAGGAATCCAGAAAGAAGCTGTGGCTCTGCTCTGCGCGTGTGCTCTGAGAGGAAATGAATGATTTCAGGCAGGTGAGGTGACCCTGAAACCCAAGTAGTTCTACAGGAAATCTGTGGCTACTGCTGCAAACTGAAAAAGCTCCCCAGAAGCAAAAAATTACAGGAATGTACAACAAAATGAGAACAAAACAAAAAGAAACAAAAACCAATAACAAACTAACAAACCAAAAAAATCAAACAAAAAAAACTCCCAAAACAACTAAGCTAAGTTATTCAGAGCATATATACTCTCTTCACCTATCCTCAAGCATAAATCTTAACATAACTTGCACACGCTTAAGTCTATCTCCACTTCATCTTTTACACATACTTTCATTTAATAAAGAATTTTTCAGATGCCAGTAGTTACTTACCATTACCATCAGTTAAGTGTGTTGGGAAAAGATATTTCAGAGAAAGTATACCCAATAGCAGCAAACATGAATAACTGCACACATGATTACTAAGGCACAGCAAGTTCTCTTTGTCCACAAAAAGGAGAAAATATGCCCAATTTCATGTCTTTGTGAAGACACAATC
The DNA here is from genome assembly GCA_013397755.1 of Cnemophilus loriae. Classification (NCBI taxonomy): domain Eukaryota; kingdom Metazoa; phylum Chordata; class Aves; order Passeriformes; family Corvidae; genus Cnemophilus; species Cnemophilus loriae. The sequence goes on from VZTF01002188.1 coordinate 936,180, forward strand.
TTCTGTGATGTCATTTTTGATACTTATCCACAGTGAAATGAAAAACCCCACGTGTCTTTGGTTTTGAACTGGAACTCCACAGGGAGAAATTAATCTATTTACTAATCCCAGAGCTGCTGAAGCTTTGGCGTGTAACTTCATCTAGACTGCCTCTCACCAAGGTAGGAGAAACCCTCCGATATACATCATACCAGAAAAATTCAGAAATTGGAGTAATTCATATTTTAGTTGCTTGGCAACGCTAACAGCAAACCTTTATTCTTGTCCCTGCCAAAATGCAGAATTAGTAACAATGGAAAGATGTAATCTAGTGCTTGTAATGGACCACAATAGCTGTAGTAATCCCACTGCAGAGGATTCTGTTACCAAAGGAAAAGTGCCAATCTGTAACAGCCGACTTGTAATTTAAATAATTTCTCAGAATCATGGTTTGAAAATTATTTTTGTCTTAGATTAGTAATACATTGCAAAATTAATATAGTATTCAAAAAGGTAATACAGAAAAATGAGACATTTTAGAATGCCTACACATCAATGTAAGACAAATGCTACTTGATTGTTGCCATAATTTACTTGCTTGTAACACGAAGAAATGGTCTTTAAGTAACAGAAACACACTTAAGAAAATAAAACTGATTACAGTATTCTTTACCTCTTCTGAGATGTAGCAAAAAACCTAAAAATCAAGGCGACGTGAAATTAGATCCTATTAAAAAGGACCACTTTTTGTACCTACTGTTATATTGATAAAACCTGAATGATATAGATATCTATGCTGTCCCAGAGAATAATCAGTTCTATTCTGTGACAGCAGTTAGAAAATTTTAAAGAACTGTAGATAGAGGCTACTTTTATCTGGAATAATAAATGTGTTATATCCATTCCATACACCTAAAGTAAAAAAAAAGAAAAAAATATATAACATTGGTGGAATCCTCATAAACTGAAGAGTGTGAAGTTCAGAAAAAAAACTACTTATTTGTGTAATAAGCCTCAAACTAATTTGCTTCAAGCACTCTCAGAAATGTCATTAAAAGTAAACGCAACTTAAAATGAACACAAAGGTAACCCAGGTTACTAAATCTGCCATTTAAGGAAGACAAAGCTTTTTACTACGAGTATTCCACTGCAAAAGGGGAGAAAAGAAACTCTCAGGAATTTGCTTCTCAAGCTGCTTCAAGCAAGGTTTGGAAGCAGTCTCCTAATTCACCACTTTCCATGGAGTTCCTGAACTCTGGACAAGGTGCAAAGAACACCTCCACTCCAATAACAATAGCTTCAGACATCCACTCTGTGTAAATTCACATTCACATGCTGGAGGTGTTCTCTTTTCCACATCCTCCTGCCTCACACACTGTCAGACATCCTAGAAATGGGATCACAGCTCCATGACCCTCACTGCCTTCGCCCTTCTACCAGCTTCTGCCACCCATTTCATCAAGGGACGCAACTCCATCTGCTCAGCTCTCAACCTGTGCTCTTCAAGCTCACGTTTCCTTTGAGACTTTTGTCATCCCCAGCAAATTGACAATTACACGGAAATATGTTAGCTGCCTGCATTCAGTTGCCTGGCTATGCCACAAGGTGGAAAAGTTGGAGGGGCAAGAAAAACAAAAAAATAAGGCCAAACCCAAGCCACCTAACAAAAAAAAAAGCGCAAAGCTTCACACCAACATTAACTGTATATAGTGAGCGCTCACCTAATTTTTTAAGTAAAAACACATACTTCTCTGAAGGTGAAAAGATATTACAGATTAGGAATGTCAGCTAAAGGGAATTCTCATTCTAGCACCATTCTCTAGCAAAACTAACTTAAATTTCTGATTAAATGATCGAAAGCTTAGTTGATGATCTCATCTGTTGCTCGGGTGACATCTCAATAGACAGTAGGAATAACATACTACATGGCACTCTAAATATACTTTCACACGTTTGAAATGTTTCAAAAAAAGATGACAAAAGCGAATGCATTAAATAAGAAAAATGAAAGTGTACAAGGTACAAAAATAAAATTCCTTTTTGGTTAGCAGCAGTCTGATCTGACTCACAATGTGCTAAGTAGGCAAAGTTTCACAAGAAAAGGGAAAAGACCAACTAGTCTCACTGAAGACGCCTCTGCATTAACAGCAGAACAAAAATGGCACAAGATCATTGAAGTGAGATTCATTTTTTCATGAACAAATCACCAGATAAATTTCAACTCTTCATGAAAACAGAAATGCAAGACACCTAGAGACAAGTCTCTTAAAAATATTAATTATACTTTTCACATTTGTAGCTCAAATTTCTAAGTTTTCAACAATTCAAATAAGGAAAGTCTGTTGTTTTGTGCACAATGTGCCTTATAACAACAAATAAAAAGCCATGGCAGATTGGGTCTCCATGCTTCCAAATGAACTGTTCATTACCCATAATATCTCTCCTCCTATCTTATTTCCACTGCTATGTCTTCCTTTCACTCTACGTCTTTTTGTCTTTTCTATCAGTGGACTCCAGAGCCTCTTCCTCCCAGCTGTGTAACAAGTTAAGAAGCCATTCAGAAGTCAGTAATTATGAATTCCCTGAGCACCCTTGAGACACACTGGAGCACAGAAAATGGGCCAAAGGAAACTTCCGTGGTTACTACAGACTAGAGCACTCAGGTGAATACATCCATTTCTGCTGCTTCCCAGTTATATTGCCCCAAATTAGGCTCTGCCTTGTCTGAAGGCAGAACGAGAAAAAACAGCAAGGTGATATAAGCTCTTTCAGTTAACTGCTTCAAGGATTTTACCTTGCCTGTGCAAACCAGTTCTTTCTTCTTAAAGGTATCTTCATATGCTCCTACATTCACTAGTTTTATTGAACTATGTCACTTAGACTGTTCAAAAAAAATAACTTGTAAAAGTTGATTTGTGGATATTTCCAAGAGAGATTCATGCACGTGTTAATGAGGCTGCAAAAGATCTTGAAAAAAAAAAAAAAAAAGCAGGTCTAAAGTAGTGGTTTAATATATGAATTATTTATAAAGAATATACAGAATTTATAAATAATAATTAATAAAGAACTCTTTATATCTTTGACTATTGTGCTATCATTAGTTATTCAATGAAGGCTCAAATTTTCATTTCCTTGTAACTGTCCATGCATTTAATACAAATGAAACAGTCTTCACAGTCTATTAATCATAGGCCCAATTACAAGAAAGTCCTAATTAGCTCTGTCTAAATGTACCTATTAGGTTATTAAGTTAATTAAGAGACATTCTATCTTGACCTGTAATTGGTAACGGTAGCTACACAACAATCATGTTTTAACTGTACAGACTCTTACAGACACAGATTCTGGCTGTGTTACGCTCTTTTTTCCACTGTTTAAATTAGAAGTTTAAATACAAATAAATACAGCAAGTCTTCACAGAGACGTCAGTGGTAACTTTGTCAATAAAGTAGTCATGAGGGGCTAGAGGTCTTCCAGAGTATGTCCACTTAGGATAAGAAGAATCGCTCTCCTGGTTCCACTGACTTATTGGAGATATATGCATTGACTACAATGAAGCTTGGACACTTAGACAGACAGACATCTAAATTTAGACTTGTTAACCCCTTCATACAGGCTGTAAGTGAACAAAGAAGATATAAAATTGAGGGAAAACTTGTGGAAGGGAAGTAGGTTTAAGAAACTTTTTAATGACTGACACTTTTTTGTTAGAATTCCTTTCTGATTACTGCAGTAACAAAGCAAGGAAACAAAAATAAATAATTTTTTTAAAGTATATTTTAACATTATTCTTACTGCCTAAATTAAGAGTCTCCAATTCTTAAATGAGAGCAGAAAGGCAAATATCACTGCTTCTACCAAAAAAGATTATTTTCTATGGAAATACATGAAAAATACCAGCATCCTTCTTTTGGAAAATAGACAGGCTTTAAATAGTCTTGAGCAATTTTTAATTAAAAGTAGTAAAATCACATTATAAACTAGAAACAAAATGAACTTCTACATATTTTAAGTTCATGAAATGATCACCACATCTCCCTATAAAATAAATTATTCAACCCTACACAAAATTTCCACATAAATACAATTCACACGCCTGTACCGTACTATTTGCTTCAAACTAACCATGGTAGAATAACAGTTGAGAACAAATAGTCCTATTCAGCTTGCTCATGAAAATATTCAGACTTTTACCTGGTATTGACTAAAAAGTTTTCAATCAACACTTTCTTTTTTTCAAAACCTCACTGATCCCATTTCAGACAGCTGTGCAGCTAAATTTAATATCACAAGACTGTAGTACACAGCATGGGAACACAACCCACAGAGAAATTACTTTGGACATAGAAGCAAAATGAAAGTACAAAGCTGATGTGGTAGCTCTGATGCTTTGGTGCAATCAAAATTCCCCTAAAGGTGGCACTGCTGGGGAAATCTAAGGTATGGGACTAGTGGCACAGGTAACATTTCATAGAACAAGTACAACAGGAAGAAGTCTGAAAACAAACATCATTAAACAGCTGTCCTTCTTAAGTGTTCATCTACTAAATATCTGTACCAATTCAATAAGAGAAGACCAATTTTGGGGGCTATGTTACTAACCATTTTTTTAGGGGGACTCTGGAGAGCAGAATGGAAACAACAGACTCGTTCCACTACAAACTCTTTGCAGATCATATTATCAGTTTTCTGACTCAGATGAACTAGCCCTATCTGAAACAATTCCAACTCATGCATGTAATACTTGATAAAATATGCATCATTGATCTTACTTAGGAATGGATGGGGTCTGGTGGACAATCCCAAAGTTTCACTGAGTAAGTTCATGACACTTTATCGAACTCCATCACACACATTATAACATGCAATATCTATCTGAACCTCTTGCTGCATTTTTTCACTTTCAATCCATTAAGGTTTTTTCCTCTCTAAATCTTAGTATTTCAAATATCATTGTCCCAAATCTATTTTACCACTCCTGAGCTGACAAAATGGCTTCAAACACCTTCAATTTGTGGCTTTATTGAAATATTTCCTTTCTCCCACTCAAGCATTCCAAGAATGCTGTCAAAAGAGAAGTCATTGCTACGTAGTAGCAATGACTAAAATGTTAACTAATTCTTAGTAGAAGAAAAGGTTAAAGACATGCTCCCAGAGATGCCAATCATGGCAACAGTTATCACATTTTCTCCCACATTTTAGTTTGCAAATCACAATGATTTCCTATGATAGCTTATACTTCTTTTTGCAATCCTGTATCTCTGCATAACAATCTCACACTTGTGGAATTATGCCCACGATATCATTATCTGAACTCAACAAGGATTTATCAAATGAGGGTAGTTCATGTTATTGCAGAAACATTGTAAGGTTTCCCTGAAGTGTAATTCAGAAGCCTTTGTCAGTTTCCATCCACTTTATCAGCCACTGGAAATTCTGCCCTCAAGGCACGCACTTCACAGTTCAGCCAAAGAAAATGAAAACTGCTGGTTTTCTGAAAGGTCTGTAGGATTTACATCAAAAGAAACACTCATAGATAAAGACTAGGAAAGACTATTACAACCTGGACTTAAATTACAGCCATAAAACAACACTGACTACACATCACTGCCTTATCTAAAAGCCAACTCAATAGGCTGGAGCTGATCTTTCTCTGATCAGCTGAAGTAATCTTATTTCAATTTCAAGGTCTAAGTTGAAATCACTTGTTCCACCATGTGCAATGATTCATTACTGCAACTGTTAAAAAAAAACTCATCATATTTCCAGTTTAAGCTTCACTGACTTAGCTTCAACCTGTCTGACATGATTTTTTTTGAGGAAGAGTAATTCTAGGAACTACAGTAGCAGGTATTTTGTGGCTACCTCTGGTAGGCTGACCCCAACCAGCAGCTAAGCACGCACCAGCCACTTATTCATTCCTACTCCCAGTGGGATGGGGAAGAAAATGAAAAGAGCAAAACCAAGAAAAATTCATGGGTCAACATAAAGACGGCTTAATAACCACAGGAAAGAGAAAAGAACCCAAAAATCAAAGAACAAATGATACCAAGGCAATCACTCACAACCTCCCACTGCCTTGCCAGTCCCCAAGCAATAGTTACTCCAGAAAATTTACTCCCAGGTAACTCCAGGTTTAATTGCTGAGCATGACATAATATAGTAAAGAATATCTTTTTGCCCAGGTTGGGTCAGCTGTTCCAGTTGTGTCCTCTCCCAGCCTGTCCCCACCCCAGGCCTGCTTGCTGGTGGGCAGAGAAAAGAACAGAGAAAGCCTTGAACCTGTGCAATCACTGCTCAGCAATAGCTAAAAGACTGGTGTACCAACACAGTTCAAGCCACAAATTTGAAATACACCAACATACAGGCTTGCTGTGAGGAAAATCCAGTCCCTGTTAGACCCAGCACAGTACCACTGCAGAAAGCTTTATTAACGGTTTATGAGTGATGATCAGGAAAAGGCCATATATGAAAAAAACAACTGGTATATTAAGGAGTTGACTCAGCAAAGCACTTAGGCTTAGATATTCTTTACACCTGAGAAGTAAATAACTACAAAGCCATGGGCATGCTTAAAATGCCTTGATGAATTAGATCACTGCTCTGTGACTGCAGAATTACAAACAGTTCCTTCCTTCTTTCTGGAAGCCTACCAAAAAAAAAAAAAAA
>VZTF01002188.1:942845-958024 GCA_013397755.1 Cnemophilus loriae
AAAAAAAAAAAAGGGTAAATGAATGTTTTGAAGATTGGTGAAAATCCTTTCAATTACATCCCATAGAAAACTTTGAGAACACACATTTTAAAAATGTGTGCAGCAACCTCCACACTTCCCAGGTGCTTTTCTTTCTTCTCCCAAAGCACTCCCCCAGTAACTCTGCATTACTACACCATTAGATTTACTCAGGTTATCCAGAAAGACAAACGTGAGATGATGTTTTAAAACATTCTACTGCCCAGTGTGTATAGCCAAAGTTATTAAATATTCTGTGTTAGTTCCATGCATTAAAATTATTATAAAAATTGTTTTCATTTTTTTTTTAATCTTGACCAAGAATTTTTAAACTACTCACATGGAACTTCAAATAATAACCAGCAATTACAGTGACACAAAATGGAGAACATGAGTTACCAGAGTCCAGGGTAGGGAAGTTCTAACACAGATTTAATTACCTTGAGTTTAGCTGCCTACATAAATTAACCCTAAGTTTGCTCTATAATGATCACTAAATAAATGTCAAAGAAGTTAACATATGCTCCCTGATTGTTAGAATTTATTTAAATCCCGTCATTTGGAAATGTTCCTTTAGTACAGCAACTAAACAACTGCGAGCAATATGCAATCTAATTACAAGTTTTATTCATACACTTTGAATAGATTAATATCTATTCAGATACACATCTTAATTTCCTGTTATTTACCTGTGAGAGATCGACTTGGTCTCATAAGACTTCATACCAATGTTGTAATCAGCTTTTTAAATTCATCTAAATGTTTAATATGCAACAATACAACAGAGATTTCTGAACTGGAAAGGTCAGAATTTATTGCCATAGAAAAATCTGGAAATTAATTTTCCCCACAGTAAAATACAAGGAGGTTTTTTATATTTGTAGAATTTATATACTGCAATTGTGCATGGAACTCCTTAAATAATATTACAAGTGCTTTTTATACAGCATTTTAAGACGACAAAGAGGTTATTTCACGTGTAAGCAGTTGCTCAATTGAGCTAAAGCTACTTGTATCCTAATTTCCCCCCACAGGAAAGGTCACACTGATTTGCCTGTCACAGATAACACAAGATATGCAGTATCTTGTCAGAATAACCACCACTGCAGACTCTCTGCAAGCTCTCAAATGCTTTTGAGAACACTTAGTCATGTTCATTTTGGTTCAACACTGCTTATACTCAGTGTTTCTCTAACTGGAACTGGAAAATCTTTTTACTATTACAAGTCACACTTTTACAGTAACAGTTATTTCAACCTGTGTCCACTTAAGTATAGATGAAGCTTTTGCTTAATTAGACATATACTTGAACTTTGCTATTTGAAAAAAAAAGCAAAACCTACAAAGAATTTGGAATGAAAGAACCAGTCTCTTTAAATGCGAGAATACAAGAATCTTTTGCCATGCAGAAGCCATCAGTCCACAGATATAACAAAATTTGATTATAAATGCACGAATTAATAATATTCTAGTAAATATCTGAATAACCATGTTAACTAATAAAAAATAAATACTGACTAATTTGTTTTTATACTCTAGAGATCTTCCTCCATTTCATCCTATGATCTATTAAATGTTACATGATACTGGCAACTATTTTATGTCCAATAGATATCAGTGTATCTGAATCTATTTTCAGCCCCAACTGGCAAGTCACCTTAATAATTACAGTTCAATTGGAAGCAAAATCCACCTCTGATAGCTTCCATATGGATTTTTATCACCCATCAGTTAAGCCAAAATTACTTCTATGATTTCCCTCATCAGCAAACAAGACAACAAAGAAAATGCTTTAATGATATTCTTTTTTTCCTCTTAACATTTTTGCAAAGTTCTGACAGATTTCTAACGTTCTCTGCCTTCATGGATTATCTCTCTATTTCAAGTCAAATTAAAATAGATATTTCTGCTACTTAAGGCAAAGAAACTTCTCAGAATGATGCTCCCATCATAGACTAAAAAAAAAAAAGGAAAAAAAAAAGAAAGATTAGAAACATATAGGGAAAAAGACACGCAGGTGTCCATTTTGACCTAAACAGTGCTGCAAGCTTGAAGTATTCAGGTTTAGAACGCAATATGAACCTTGAAGAATCAGGTAGGAGAGAGACAGTGGCAAAATTACAAGGAAAAGGAAGTATTAACACTGAGTGCAGAAGTACCCGCGTTCTACATGTCTCCAGCCACTTTCCGGGGTTCCCAAACTGCTTCCCACTGGCACTACCAGGTTCATTGCTCTGCCTCAGCCCTGAGAAGTTACAGTCACTGCCCGTCTTCGTCTAAAAGCGGCTGTGACTTGGGGAAGCACTCCCAGGCTGCCGTCTGGGATTCTCCGAGGAAGCAGGCCCTTCAGGGTCAGGGTTTCAAAACACACACAAAACAAGGCTGAGGTCTGAGCCCAGGAGATGACACTGCCTACTGAAGATGAACACCACGCTGCCCAGCTGGCTGCTCCCGTGACAGCAAACCTATGCTTGCAAAGCAGGCATCAAGATTACCTTGCTGAAAATGCATGGTCCAAGATCCTCTCCACAGATTTACTTGTTCACCTCATTTACTGGCTGCGCGCTGCCTTGGAATAAGACGCAAAACTCATCAGGCAGGTCTCTTTTGCAGTATGTCTGGACAATTTCTGTCACAACAGGGTACCTTTTCCTTACTACAGCCAGCAGATGAAAACACAATATGAAGAGAATAGAGATTTGCAGCAGACAATTGATTTAACTACATTTAGGAAGGATAATATTTTACATTCTGTTTGAACATCTTGAAATGTACCCTGAAAAAAGACACAACCATATTCCCCAGAAGGCATGGAAGAACATAAAATGTCAGGCATAATTCAGTAGGCATATTCAGAACAGCACAGATACCTAAATAATTTTTAGCTTTGTTCATGTAAGAAATACTATATTTTATTTTAATCCTGCAGTACGTAATGTTAAAAATTCAATCTAAACACTTGTATCAGGACGGTCCTGCATTAACTTATTTCCACAACCGAAAATCAATTCCCTGTGCCTAGACACAACTACAACATCTTGTGTGGAACTGTTACTTGAATGCTCTTTTTTCACTCAGGTTTGGCTACTAGAGTAACAGAGCAAAAAAAAAAAAAAATAGCCTTTACCAGTGCCCAAGTGCATTTAGATGTCACAAATCAAAGAGAGAGATCTGATCACCAGCAGAGACAAAAGCCTCTCACTCCACTTCCCTGCTTTCCAGAATCAGGGTATTGCAAAGCACCGTGAGTAAGAACACATCCCCCTACAACTTCTGCACAGAAAGAGTTACAGGAAAACTTCCTTCAGATAAGACACTCCCTCCTTAGAAAAAGGATGTTCTATAATCACACCCAGAAAAGAATTCTTCAGCAAAAGACAACTGATCAGCAGAAGTAAACAAACAGTGAGTCTGTTGAACTGCACGAGGAAAAATACCAAACTTTGTTGACCACATACAGTAGATATATCGTGGATTACATCCAGGCACATGTTAAACAGAAGAGATGGTCTAATGCCATTATTTGTTTCATTAGAACTTACTTGCACGCCCAAGTCGTTAAAAAAACCTCACCTAAGTAAGCAATGTGAAAGAACTCACAGTAGCTCTAAAGAACAGTTGAAAAGAGAGAACTGTGTCAATACCAAGCTGCAAAAAAAAGGCTCTGAAATGAGAGGATGTTGGACACTACTATTTGACCTCTGAGGCCAAGTGCATTGGTTGCACAGGCTTAAGGCTGACACTTCTATCATGCTCACAAATAAAGTAGGTCTGAGATAATGGGGACAGCTAAATAAATGCTAGCTTACATAAGCTGGATACGGTTTCCACTCTGTAAGTTATAGATTAGCTAAACTACACATATGATGGCAATATTAAAGCCATTTTTATATAATGTAAAGCACAATTATGAAATAAGAAAAAAAATTATTATCAGTCTCTGTGTACCAAAAATACAAGCTAATGAATATATTTTTCCTGAAAGACAAAGTAGCAGGAAAAAATTATTTTAAAGACATCAAAACATATGAGTACTAATAAATCATATGGATCAACTTACTAAAATCACTTTCTAGCCCAAACAAGGTAACTTTAACACATACACAGAACTGATATGTCTCTTGAAAGTGTCGTTTGCACTTTGAATATCTCCTCCATATAAACTGTCACTATGGATTTAGTCACCATGTCCTCACTAGCCTACCAGGGACATGACCTGCAACATCCAGGAGCGGTCCTCTGGCTCAGGTTTTCAAACAAAGGACTAAAGGTCTATATTTCACAAGAAAGCTAGAGCCTTAAGTGGATATTTAAAGAGGTACTGCTGTACTAACAATTGAAGACTTTCTATAGGACAGATACTTGAATCATTCTTAAGGACAGATACTTGCATTATACCTAGAACTGGAGTTAGGCCCATCATTTCTCATCAGACACTTCTACCATCAGGTCTGCAGTGGCTTAGGCAAGTTAAAATCAGTTTATTTCTAGAAGCTGAAATCTGGGTAATTTTAGAAGATGATAGGGGTTTGGGTCTGTAGAGCTATTTTTAATAATAGCCAAAGCATTATTAATCTGATTTTCTAATGCTTTTTTTTTTTAGAAAACAATGTCTGTGAGTCACTGGTGTATGTCTTTGTTCGTTTCTGAGACTGCAAAATAACTTCCCACCCTGACAGTGATTGCCCAGTTAAAGCTTCCTGATGATTTGATTGCTCTTTATTTAACATTAGACTAAATCTGCCTGGTTATGAGTGAAGGCCTTCCTCCTGAAAATCAGGGTCTCATCAACTGCAGCAGGGCTCCCTGTGGGAATACAGCGTGCTCACATAGACTGCACTGCAGCCCCAAGACTTGACAGTGCTCTGAATCGCCACAATAAGCAGCAGAGAAGGAAGGAGAAATCAATTTTTTCTTGATTGTGTGGCACCAATTAATGGGATTAATAGCACTACCAGGCACTAAGGCAGTACAAAGAAAGAAGAGAAAGCAGAAGGCCCATAATGAGCTCAGGGCCTTGCTGTGAAAACTCCTAAACCATGTGAAGACCATAGGAGCCAGAGGGGTTTGCAGGCTCTATGCAAACAAGACAAAGGAAGGGGAAACAGAAGCATAAAATAATACGTGATAATGCAGCAGGACAGCATAAGCAGAAGTAGAAACTGTAGCCAGATAACTGACTATCATTTTAGCATCCTAACTACTATATATTTTATTTCCTCTCCTTACTAGTTAACTTTTTTTTAAGTGCTTAGGTAAATATTAAGTGGATCTTCACTCTGGCCAACCTCATTTTTCTAATCTTTTTTCTATCATCACAAGAAAACATAGAATAAAATTAATTCTCTTGAGTTTCTTTTTCTCCCCTGCTGTCTTTTTCTTTCAGATATGCCTCGTCCGGGGAATAAGAAATCAAGATTAAATCTGTTACTCTAGTAATTTAGTCTTCTTTTTGTGTTTATCTCTTCATTGTTCCTTATTGGTAAGTCTTCATCCAGCCTTTGTCTCCAAATAGCTTCACCATCCTGCACTTTATATTAGACTACAGGCATTACTATCTAATGACACTATTCTGAACCATGACACACTTAGGACGAGCTCTGAAACACCTTTTTTAATTTTTTAACTTGGGTTTCTACATCATGCAAAAGTACGTCCTCAGAATAATTATGGGTGGTGGTTCATACGGCACAGCAGAGGAATTTCTGCATCTGCAAACCTTGGTTTTCTCCTCGGCTTGCATTTCCCTGGACATCTCTGCTTTGTCTTCAACATGTAGGAAGGACAAGACTCTTCAGAATGCTTAGGAGGATGAACACCCAGGTCTCATTGGGTGTACTGAGCATGTCATACCCAACTGCAATGGACACATGCAATTAATAATAAATGTGTCTGAACAGGAACATGCAACACCTGCCGCATTTATATGCGATCTCGGTTCAGCACACACGGGATTCTCAGGCCTGTCCCAGTGTTTCAGAGTGTCTGTATGCATTTCATAGAGCAAGCACATGCACACTCACACGTTTCAGTCTGAGAAATCCCAGTACACCCAGTCATGCAAATTATCCCACCTCTTTTCTTCTCCTTCAAATGAAACAACATCCTTATTCACACAAAAGCCCCCAATTCCATCTCTACAAAACCATCACAGAGCCTGCATCATAAACCTTTTCTCTTCTTAACTGGCCTATGCATAATTGCTTCCACAGGTTCTCTTCAAAGGTCACCTACAGCTGAAACTACCCTTCCTTTTCACTTCTATGAACCATCTCTCATGTCTCCAGAAGAGACCACTTCCACTTATTCAGGCTTCTAAAATGAATTCTGTTATCAACAATACAGAGCAGGTTTTCTGCACTTTAGCTCACAAAAAAACCCATGGAACTTATGATCATGCAGAATTCCTTTCTTTGATATGGATACCTGACCAGAGGAATATTTCACAATCGTCCATTTACCTCTCCACTCACATAAATGTCAGCAGAGGCACAATGCCTGTCAAATTGGAGTGTAGCTCCTTCTTAATGAAGGAGTTCATGGCACAGGAGCCAGTGTTAACAGTGGTGCTAAGGACACCTTTAACTCTCTGACAAATCCATGCCTAAGTGATATAGCCAAGATCAAGTACTATAAGTGTGAGTCAGGCACTGCAAAACATACATACTTTTTACATAATAAGTTATATTTTCTTGTATTTGCCTTGTATTTCTCACTCTTTGGTTATACCCTTAGCAACCACCAGCATGAGAACCTTTCTTTAAAAAAAGAAAGTACAGATTCCAGGTAACCATTTGACGGTAGGGACTAAGATTATAAAAATAAAATAGAAAAGAAAAAGAACACGCTGGCAGTGTAGCATTAATCTTTGTCATCCCACTCCCTCTCATTTTCTGCCCTTTCTCACTTTCATGCTCAGTGTATTCATATGGTCTGTTTCTTCCTAATTTTCTCAGCCATCCTCCTTAATTATTCTATTCCCTCTTCTGCTCCTTCACAGACTCAACTGGGCTCCATGACATTCTCCCAGCCTATGGGGAACTGTACCTTTAAAAGACAAGAGCCATATGAAGCTAACAAGCACACAAGCTCTGCAGATCTCTTATGCTCACCTAATAGCTTGCTACTGGAGAAAAGCAGCTGTCCTTCCCTCTCTCCCTTCACCCTCAGGCCACCTACATTTTTTCTCCCAAGTCAATGCCACATTCCTCATCAGACTACATGGTGACCCACTGAGCTCAGCCTCCTGAACAATTTTCACTTCTTTGTAGACTTCATTTTCTTCTGTTTCACATTCCCAAGCTGGCTAACTGTAACATGACACCAGTTCTGGAACAAGGACAGCAGGAATCTGCAGCCAGAAATTAAGATGAACAGGACCTGCAGCAACCGGCTATTAAATCAGCCTCACAGCACATAGTCCTGAATACGAAACCACCAGAGCATCTGGAGTAAAACAAACTATGAGAGGGGGAAAGATTCAATTAAAAAGGCTCCAACACAGTTGAAAGACCCAAACTGTCATGATTCCTGCCCCAGAAAGCAGCTCCTCCAGAAGGCAACAAAAGAGCTATTGTATAGTAAGTATATTGTACCAGACACTATAGAGAAATATGGTTTATGAATAGAGTGATTTCATTTATTGAATATTGCAGGGAGCTGGAAAATGAGGGAGGAGAAAGGACATTTCACGCAAATACACGATTAACAGTTTCCACTCTATGAACAGAAATTTTGTAAGAGGTGGCTAGTGTAAAATAGCCTTCTACTTATCATGGGTAATGCACGTGCACTTTTCATTTTGTATGGGCATTTCTCATAACTGTAACACATCTCCTCAGGGTGCTATATACGCTATGTATATGCCAAAATCTGAGGTGTTTCACTGGAAACTCCATGTTTAAGGTAAAGATAATACTTGAATTTTATATGAATAACAGAAGGAAACTGCCCAAATCAACAGAAGAGCAAAACCATAGGGGCATCATAACTACAGCCAAACGACTCTGCCTGAACATTTATAGATGGAACTGAAGTATTCAGTGAAACTCAGTAGCCAAAGGAGAATTGACACAGCACAGCATATGGGACCTGACGTAAAAGTTAAGGCCATCAAAAACATGTCTGTTGCAAGCGTTTTAAAAGGACATTATCCTCTATACTAAGTGCAGATTTGGATGCTGGGTTGTCTTGGCAAAGGCATAGGTCTGCATTTCAAGTGATCATGCCCTTTACCTGTGTCCTAGGATTGAACTCTGTAATCCTTATTTCTCCTATCAGCTGCTTTTCATCACCCTCAGTAATGTGTGAAACAGCCCACTGCCTTAGTCAGGAGGCCAAGGGTTTCCTAACAATCGTATTCGAAAATGTTCTTGCTTTCACTGGTTTTTAACCATGTCTTATGGTTTCAGGCAGAGAAGACTCAACATAGAACGTACCCTTCTGTCATACTTTACAGCCAGTATGACATTTCTTTAGAGAATAAGTGTGCATCTGTGCAAGGGGGATAATACCCAATATACCTCGTTTTTATCTGAGTTATTACTCAGATATTATTAAAGTGTTTGGGTAGTCTTTGTTCCAAAAGTTGGTGAAAATAAAATGCTTCAAGCCACCTCCTGTAGTCCAGAGGTAAAAAAGTATCTCCATCCCCCCTCACTCATACAAAAGCATATGTACTTTCCCAGAAAAATAAAATATCATAAGATTTTTTAAAATATATTAAAAATAACTGTACAAAAAAATCCCAAATAATCACTAGACAATTGAAAATGAGAAATTATTAGTCCCCACTTCTTCATTTGCATAAACAAGACAAATGGAAAGACGCAAGTGAGAATAAAAGACTTCAGGGAAAAAAGGAAAGAATATCGATTAGACATTCAAAATAAGAGGCAAATTGAAAAGAACATGGTGTTAAAATACTCTTAAATATTATGTTTCTAACTCAATGTAAATATTTTGTTTCTAGCTTTCATTTACTAAGTAACACTTTTAAAAGAAAGAACACTAATAACAGGAGTCTGTCTAGGTGTTTCTTTTTAGTCAATGCCATGATAAAGCAGCTAACTAAGAAACCCACTTGCTCCAGAACAGTAAAATAGCACATCACATGTGGCAGAAATGCTGGTTAAGGTACTAGCTGCTCCCTTCCCTCTCAGACACTCCTAAACAAACAGAAGGCTGAGACTGTGCTGATTGTGGAGTACGGATAGCATCCAGCCCACTTGGAAAAGCATACATCAGTAACAGCAAAGAACATGTTAGAAAAAAATTACAGGCTGAGTTAAAACCATCAAAGTATTTTACTTTATATTTGCCACTTAACATTGATCTGTTGTATCAAAAAGGCTGGATTAATCAAAAGCAATAAAACAATTGAAGAACTTAGTTCAGGTATAATTAACACTGTTAATATAATCTGAAACTTTGAAGATACTTCATAATGTGATAAAACACAAAGAACCAAGACCAGTCGTAATGGTCTTATTTTGATCCAGACTGATTAATTATTAGAGGGGTTGCCAGACAAAAATTCAATATCATATCTGGCTTTATGCCTTACCATTGAGCAGCCAGGCTTTGCCAGTACATGATGGTGAGATCCATCAATAGATCAATAGATGTAGACTACTTCAATAGTCTACTGTCTACTTGTCTATTTGTCTACTTCAAATGTCTACTTCAACAGAAGTAGATTTCAGTAGAAAACTGCTTCTCATTTTCCCAGGTATTTTTTGATGCAAGGTAGTTTTTGATGCAACCTTCTGCTCCCCCATCTCAAGAAACAAAGTAATTGTCAT
Source organism: Cnemophilus loriae (assembly GCA_013397755.1). Classification (NCBI taxonomy): domain Eukaryota; kingdom Metazoa; phylum Chordata; class Aves; order Passeriformes; family Corvidae; genus Cnemophilus; species Cnemophilus loriae. The sequence goes on from VZTF01002188.1 coordinate 952,667, forward strand.
TTTGAGAGTTTAAAAACACACACAAGTGCATACCTGTATCTATGATCTCTTTCACTGTCTTTTTCCAGTATGCTTTTAAAGTCTTCAACTAACTTCAGACGAATTCCCAGAGAAGTAAACATTACAAAAATGCAACTCCTTTCAAACACTGAGAGATTAACTAGTCAGGTAGCAAGACAATGTGATTTTCCTCATTCAGGAACATTCTTTTTCTTAATCTCAGATTACACAGGAGAGTAGAATAATGAGTGCCTCAACCACATGGAAATTTCTGACATTTGCATCTTGTGGGTCACCACAAAAGCCAAGTAATAAGCATAAAGCCATTGCTCATGGAACTGTTTGTTAGTGGAAAACAGTGTGTCTGTAGTTTAATTAGGCTCTTTCAATTGTTTTCCCTTAAGGATAACTTTATCTAAGGCAGCCATGAGAATATGCGATGAATTCTCCAAAAAGCAAAGAACATCTCTACACCACATTTCCCTTTGACTTACATTCTCCTTAAATAGGTCTTTTACTTCATTGCACATTAAGGCTACAATAACACCCTACTGTAACAGGCACCAACAAAAATAAAAATTAGAACTTAAATATGATTCCCTACCCTCTACTGTGTAAGACTGCAGCATTTCTAGATCACTGCTAGTTTCCACACATCCTTTGAAAAACAGCTAATACTGTCTCCCTTGAAACAGGAACTGCCAGGCTGAGACAATGTCACTGGGTAATCAGTTAGTGCCTAAAATGATCCTTGTGATGTCTAAGTACTGAAAAACTTAGCCTTTCAAAGCCTCCATCTAGCTGCTTGAAATTAAACGCTTCACAAATGTGTAATCCATAATACAAACCCTTTCATGCTAGCAACAGAATCTAACCCATTAAGTATAATACCAAAATAAAATAAAATATTATCTCAGCAACGTCAAAAGAAAACAATACTTTGAGGGCATTCCTATCATTCAAATTGCAGACACTGCAACTTAAAACATAATTTTATACTGTGAGAAACGGTTAACCAGTTAAATAGACATTCGAGTTGACAGTGTCAACTTTCGTGTATTTAAGAACCAAGGGTAACCATTGCTTCAGAAGACAGTCCAACCTCCAAATTTCATCCCCAAACTCTGACTAAGTCAGTCATAAGATGCACTATGGATAGTGCTCATTACCAAACAGGCTAAGGTTTAAGTGAAAAGCATAGTTCTTTTCTTTAAATAATGGACACCACTGCATACTATACATCAAGAATGTTATTTCATTTAGGGAAAGAGAAACCATCATAGATTAAAAAAAAAAAAATGTTTCCCATTGTATTTGCTTCAGTAATTATGTCTGCTAAACAAAAAAAAGAGCTAAGGGTGGTATTATAAAGCCTTTATGTTGTTTGAAATATAAATTACAGTTCTAACCCCACATTACTTGGAGAAAAAAAAATCTTAGGTAACCAGGGGTTAGGCACATTTATTTTGAGAAGAGTTATTTTGGCTTTTTATAACTCAAAGAAATTACAGTTCTTGGGTTTGCATAACAACAATGTACCTGCTGGATGCTTTTTAGCTGCAGTTCTAGAAATAAAAAAAATCCAAAACACTAAATTTATCTCAGAGCTCTTGAAGATTTATTGCAATCTGTTCTTAAGAGTGCTGATCCAGCTTTCCAGTTCATAGAAACTAACTGTTGGGTTGCCCAAATGAGAACACAACTGGATGCTAAAGAGATACAGTCATACAGAAGAATAGATGTATGGACACAGGCAGCAGGATTATTCATTGAGATTATTAGCACACAAAAAGAACTTGTTGGATTGGATGCTTGAAATGCAAAGTGGGTCAATACTTCACTCAGACAGAAATGAGTGGGTGCTGATTCTGAATACTCTGTCCTAGCCAATTTTAGGTACATACCTCCTGTTCACATTTTAGAAGGATGGAAAAAAAAAAACAACAGTGAAGCTTCATCACAGAAATAATTCATATTTAGAATTCTTGTTACATTCCAAGTTAACGTGGAAAAAAAAAAATCTAAAAAAAAATCTGGTAGTGCCATAGTATATGTAACCACGAAAATCCCAGAAAAGAGGCATTTTTAAAGGGCATTCCTCAAATCTAAACTCGTTGTCTAACCACAGTATTCTCAGGTGCCAACAGTCTCTTACAGAAAGATGTCTAAGCTTTCAAAAGCAAAAGAAAACAGAAAAGAAACCCACAACACACAAAATCTACACAGAACAGGATAAGGATGCTCATGATACCTGACAGAATGTAAGGGGTTAACTTAAGACCTTACTGTCAGTACTAACAACACCTGCATGCCCTGGAGCATTTAGAAGCTGACTTAGAGTTTCACAGGGATCTTACCTGCAAAAACCTTAGGCACCTGAAAGATGAAATGGCAGAGAAGTAACAGTTTGGAAAAGCCATGACTTTGGGACCCACATTCAAAAGAGAAAATGAGGCTGCAGTATCGAAGTTGTTTTGCAACCTGTCTTAAATCTCAAAATTGACAGTCTCAGGTGTACACAGCAATCCCCGCCCACCCTCTTTCCCACCTCTAACCCATAAATAAGAATTTACCTTGTAAAAATGTTTCGAATCAAGTGAATCTGTGCTGAGTAACCATTCATAGCTGGGTGGGTAGGGCTTCCTACTATGTGTTAGCAGATACTGGTAGTCAGTAGAAGACCAACGCCTGCTGAGTCAGCTTAAGCTCATTAATTCTTCCTTCAGGAGGTTACTCCTCACATTTCTTTACAGAAGAGGAAACAACTTTCTAACCAAGAGAGAGCTTAAGATCTTCCCGCATCTCATGTGACCGCACTTGTCTTGAACACTTCTCTTTCACGCAAATTAGGAAGATAATTCAAGTGTCAAACCACACAAAACTTCAGCAAAGATGTTCTTAAGTAGGTACTGCTGGTTAATGAAGTACAAAAATCCCTAAGCGCTCTAACAGAAGGCCATAAATACAGGACAGAATGGAGAAAAGAGACACAACCAGGAAAACTGCAAGCAACTGGAACACGATGACCTACTAGCAAGAGCAACTACTGCTCTTAACTGTAATGCAGGGGAATTGTACTTCACCTTCAGTACACCACCAACTGTTCCATCCATCAGCATTCTGTGCCTGTGTAATTGTCTAAAATCTATGGTGTAAAGTCCCCCTGATCACTGATTATTTATTATGCAAGTATGAAATACAATCTGTTTATGCGTCACTATGCCTGTCTTCATCTCAGAAAGCTCGCAGGTCCTCTCTCCATGTTCTTCTTTCCTGTGACTGCCCTCAGCTACCCAGTATTATTTTACACATTCCCTAAAGTGTTGACTTGAAGCATACATTTAGCGATTACAGTCACAAGCTGCTCAGCAAATAACGCTGGAGAAAACCGAATCCAAGTCCACTCTGTTCAGAGCTGGTATTAGAAAATTAGTACTCCCTGAAAAAAAAGATGGCTGTCATCCATGACAAGTGATGATTAATTAGCATCCAGACCAGAAGTGGTGTAAGAAAATCCTGGCTGTTCCTGCAGAAAGACGAAGCACAGGTCTGCTTTTGCAACATGTCAGAACTTTTAGACACATGAAAAACTGATGTGTTAGTGACTATATCTGACTGTGAACACACGGTGTTCTTGAAACACCACAAAGCACATCTAATAGGAATACTAGTATAGAGTACAAGATTGATCCTATGCATAGTCTTTCATCAATTCCCATCAACTTCAAATACATGTCTTCCTTTTTCTAGGGATACAAGATCAAGCACAGGTTGCAGATCGTCAATAAACTGCAGAGAACAAAAAGTACATCAAAAAATTAAATATGTAAGGAGATTTTAAATGGCTAATCAGGAAGCAGAGGAGATAAGAATTATGATCTTCTTCCTCCCAGTGTAAAGGACTAAAATAACTGGAAACAGCTGCAGGACTGCTATACCCCTAGATCTTAAAACCAGTCACTATTATTCAGGTGTAAGTGGATTTCACGCTAAAAAGTCTTCCTGATATTCAGGAGTGCACTAAGAACCTGTAAACAGCCTGCACAGTTATGCAAAGAGCCTTTCACAGATTCTTTCTATGACAATGAAATTCCTACATTACAATGATTAGCGAAATATGCAGTGATACATGAAATGCTGAAACAAATACAACTTCTTAATCTCTCTCTCCACTATTGATAACTAAAACATCCTACAAGAATCCAAACAATACATACAAGCATCTTGTACTACTAGAGAAAACTAGGTTAAAACACAGTGACTCAGAACAGTAATGTCAAGTAGTTTCCTTGAATTTTAATGTGCAAACCAATGGGCTAAGGAAATTTAGAAGAAAATGAGAGCTGTCAAGGGCCTAACTCTTGAACAACCCCAAAGCACTGAACTCCCATTGAAATAAACAAGAGTCGGGTACGTACATAGACGTAGCAACATTGCTGATTGAACAGAATTTTATTCAGGAATTGAACCACATAAAAATGTTTCCATTTTTATGAATTCCTTAACTAGAAAAATCACCTGCTGTTCCCTAGTACCCAGTTACTGTTCCATCAAATGGGGCTTTATTTATTGCAAAATAAAAATATCTAACACCACTAGCACTGAACCAGCACAGTCTGTTTCAACAGCCTAAGCACACAAAAAAATATAAAAACAGACCATTAGTGAACAATTTTCTAGCAAAATTTGAACCTTTCTTATGGGGGGTGGCAAATGCTACCCAAAATATACACTGAAGACAAGGCACCCACCACTCCAGAATAAAAGAGATTTCATACATAGTAACCTTGATTGAGAACAAGTTAAATACTGAAAAAGGGAGACTTGTGCCTTGTGATAATACTGCCAGAGTGCAGTGCATAATATATGTGCATGTAGATGTTTAAAACTGCATGAGAAACGGGATGATAAAATGGTAATAATCACGATTGCTCTAGTACCCTTTCAAATTCTAAGTATTCACAGCTTATGTACTGAAATAGTAAAATATGCACATCTGTGCATCTACAAATCCCTGCAAGAGCATCGTTGTAAGAAAACGGAAAATCTACAGCAAAAACACGGTGTGTGACTGCAGATAAAAATTTCAGAAAACACCATCGACACGGACTTTTTACAGGACAGACTTCTTTCCGAGCGCTCGGTGGAGAGGGTGTGTTTCCCGGTGAGAGGCATCCACCTGTCCCTCACCGCTGGCCGGTCACGGAGGGGCAGCGCCTCGGGACTCGCCCGCGGGCCGTGCGGCGCCCGGTGCCCGCTGCTCAGCGCTGCCGCCCTGGGGACGGGGGGCTTGCAAGCGCCGCCTCCCCTCGCAGCGCACGGCGGGTGCGCGGTCGGTCCGCGGCTCCCCGCGGCCGG
>VZTF01002189.1:1446-22514 GCA_013397755.1 Cnemophilus loriae
AGCCTGGCAGCTGATAGCCCTGGGGCTGTGGTCTCCAGCCTGAAGGTGCTAAATTTGATCCCTCTGTGAATGTATTCTTCTCCCCTTGAGTTACTTTATTGTATCTCCATCAATGAGCAGTTCAGGGCCCCATTCAGGGTTTCGGTGGTTTTCTCTGAAGCTTTTGTAGTTTTGCTATAATAGGCAAAAGTCCTTCATGAAGACGTTTAAGCCTTAAATTATAACATTTCAGTCTCCGACACCCCCTGTCATGGGGAGAGACACCTTCCACTAGACCAGGTTGCTCCAAGCCCCATCCAACCTGGCCTGAGCACTTCCATGGATGGGGCATCCACTACTTCTCTCAGCAACCTGTTCCAATGCCTCACCACCCTCACAGTAAAGAATTTATTCCTAAGATCTTATCTAAACTTACTGTCTTTCAGTTTGAAGCCATTACCCCTTGTCCTATTACTGCATGTAAAAGGTCCCTCTCCAGCTTTCACAGGAATTTTTTTTTTGAGTAAAATCTTGTTTATACAGGTAAAAAGCTAAAGTTGACTTCCTGTAATTAACAGGAAAGAGATGCTCTTATAAATACACATGGCAAGTCATCATTACTCCTACAATTTCTTTCCTGGAAAAGTCTCTTATGAAGTGGTTTCATCAGAGAACAAGATCAGAAGTTTCTATAGCTGAATAGCTCTTTACTGGCATCTTTGCTGGCCTGGTTGCTGTGTGGTGTCCAGCAGTAGGATGCAGGCTGCCATCACAGCACATGAAGAAATAGATCGTGCTTTCCCAGGTGTTTTTCTTAGCGCTGACCAACTGTTCCTCACCCTCTTGGCTCTGAGATGTCTTTTAGTGTTCATATACATTTAGAAATTAGCCAGCATTGTTCCCTAGGTGAATATTTACCTAGAATACAGCAGCTACATGGGGAGGAGTTTTACAGCAACAGTGCCAGTCTGTCTCCCCAAAGGCAACCTTAAATCTAGTTACATCCTTTCCAGTTATCTAGAATTTCTGAAATTTCTATTGTAGATGAGTCCATGTGCCTAATGTTCAACACGCACCAGGCACTGCAGTGGGTCTGTAGAGAGAGGAAACCCCCGGAACAGGAAAACTTGATAACACAGGGGAAAACCCACAGGCACCAATTACAGGGGCTGCAAATCTTTCTGCTGAAACTTCAGCATCCCTGGAACACAACCCATGCTTTGTTTATGTTTTTGGCACAAATAGTCCAAGCAACTGTCAATCTGACCTTCTGACTGCAGTTCAGCACTTTAAGGCCTGTGGCTTCTTTCTTACCTCTCCCAGCTCGTGGTATACCTTAATGAAGAGGGAACAGTAAGACCCTCCATATAGGGTGGTACTTTGGAGCAGCTGATCAGTAGGTCCCAAATGCCATGTTGGCTGCATGGTCCCTTGAGCCTTGCAGGGGGCTGAAGCCATCCTGTCATTTGTTTTGTCAGATGAGAAGGCTTGGGAGGGACTGAGGAGGTTGGGAGACAGCACAAAGGTACTTGTTTTCTAATACACTCTGAATTTGCTCGCTTTCAGTCGCTGACAGAACAGGCTGCCCTTGTCGAAAGAACAGTTCAAGCACTGTGTTCCTGGCATCTTTTCATTTATTAATCCATTTATTGAACCTTGAAAGCACCTTGAATTGAGAAAGATTATCCTGATCCTCCATTCAGAAGCAGACAGGATGAGTACAGCTATGGCTAGGAAGAACTAACAGAACAGTGTGAAACTATTCCCACAGTACTATCTTGTTTTGGCTTCCTTGTTCTGCAACAGCGGTGCCACCAGCTGGCAAGAGCTGAGATCTCATCACAAAGATCAGAAACAAAATACACCCAAGAAGGGAAGTGATGACATCCAAGCAAACCCGCAGCAGCTGGGCTGGGAGTTGGAGGCAGGCAGCAGATTGAATGTTGAAAGGGATAATGTCCACTGCCACCGCATTTGTAGCGTACAGGAAAAGAAGCTGTCGATAGCAGCATAGACATGCTGTAGGCTCCAGGCCAAGGAGTACAATGGATCTTGGTTCAACAGCCAGAAATAACAATGACCACACATGTACATGCCAAGCATGGCCAGTGAGAAAACGCTGAGGGAATCTGGACTGTTCAGTATAAGAAGTGGACCGTTGCCATGAAACACTTAAAAATCCCTTTCAACAAAAACAGATGAGCTGCCCCACAGAAGGAAACAAACTGCTTCATCTACACAGTGAATAGGAAAGCAAGGGGACCTGCAAGACAGGGGATGGGACAATATAAATGAATGCTAGAATTAGCTGCTGGGGGAAGATTTGGACTCTCTATTGCTGAGATTTAAGCTAGACACACATCTAGGAGGAGCTTGAGGAGTACTGACTGTCTTGATATTTCCTGAGCTCCTCAGCCATTCCCAATCCTTTTTGGTCCCACAAGTCAGCTGACAGGCCTCACATCATCTGAATGCTGTATTTGATGGATCATCCGATGCAACTGGAGAGTTAGTAACCTTGATTGCCAGGGCCTTTTCTATAGCTTAAACTGTCCCTTCACCCTCTTCTCACTTTCTTATGAGGTACAGGGGTATAAACAAAAGCATCAGCCTGGCAGGGGACCTGTTCTGTGTTAAAGAGAAGCAGCAGCAAGAATAACCCTCTAGGAATAGAGCACAGCTCAAGCAGTTCAGATACAGCTTCCATAATGATGGGTTGGCACAAGCTCATCCAAATCCATGGCTGTGACAGGATGCAAGCCAGGAACCACTGCTACCAATGCCTCTAGCTTTATCCCACCACACATCTAACCTGTCATCTCCTGCCTGTCTCCAGGGTCACAAATACTTCTTTTTTTGAATCTCTCAGTTTTGGTATAAGGCTCAGTAGGATGACAGGATAATATTCACATGCCTTTTAGACTCCCCTCTGTAATGCCTACTACAATACTACTGTCAGGAAAATTAACCCACAAACACCAGAGGTTTATGTCCAAAAAGGAGACAGAGGAGTCCTGTAACTTTATTCGAATAAAGGGAGAGGCCATGGGGCATGCCCCTGGGGGCTCTCAAAATTTTAGGGGACGCAGCCTCCTTTTTATCCTAATTTCCCAGCTGCATTTCCCTCTCTCTTTCCCCATTGGCTGAGGTACTTGAGAGGTACAGACTTCCCGAATCGCCTAATACCTAAGACCCCCTTCTAATGTATATCCCCTCCCTTTTTCTTTTTCCTTGTGTCTCTGTTCTTTTTCTCTAAATCCAGGGATTTAGCATAGCCTTGAGTGAATAATAGTCTGTGTCGATTAGTGGAATTCCTATGGAATTTATGGTTCCCCCCCATTGCTTCTTTCACCTCTCCGTATCTGGCCTTATCTACCATCAGGCTCACAGTTTGTAAAGACACCTCCTTCTCATTCCTTTCACTACAGAGAACAGATATGGCAAATCTGGATATATGGTTTCCCATAGCTTGCATACAAAGCTGCAGTTTGTCCATGACCATGGAAATTAGCACCGCAGGGTGAGGTCAAGCGTGAAGAAGGTGGGGATGCAAGAGCTGCTTTCAGGCACATGATTTTAACCTTCAACATAAAGCTTTGATGTTTTAAGGACATTCCTCCTCTCCAAAAAGTAACCTTCCCAAATTCTAGGCAGGCAAGAGGAGGAAGGGAAATAAGACAGCTGGACAGAGGCCTCACTCTCCTATGCAATGAAAATATGGTGAAAGATCTAGTGCTACAGCTGCACTTTCAGTACATAAGATCTCCCTAAAACCCTTAGTCCTATACCTAACCATCCACCTATCTGTGGTGTACAATATTTCTTAGAAAAATAACATGGTTAAAAGGAAACTCTTGCCTCAGAACAAATTAAGTACCAGAAGAAGAGAACAGGAAGGAGATGCTTTGAAGAGTGTAACAGTCCCAACTCTGCCTTTAGATACATTTACTATAGAAGCAAGGAGTGTTACTGCAGCTATACAGAGAACAGGACTGATGTTTAAGCTATGAAAAACAGGAATAAGCTGAGAACGTGCCCTTGGGATATCAATCCACTCACTGATGAAGGAAAAACAACAGTTTACTTTGCTTCCTTTGAATCAGTCATGTCCACCCAGAAGCTGGATTGTTACAAGGAGAAAGCCAACTGCCCTGGATTTACTTGCAGTGGGATGATTACAAAATAAAGGAAACCATCAGCCAAGCCAACGCACTATACAAATGCATTTTATTTAGAGATACACATAATAAGATGCACAAATACTTTTTGTTCACCAATTTTCAGATCACACAACCTCAAGTAGTAGAAAAAACCAAACTGCAGTTAATTACAATTATCTATGTAACAGGGCAGTAGTAAAAGATTCATTTGTCAGACTACAGCATGGTTAACGATACTCAGATGAGAATGTACAGGTCTAGGTATTTAAAAAGTGCATGGGGCATTGCCACATACACTAACATGCTTTTTCAAAGAACAACATCTTTCTGTTATGTGAACACAGTAACCCGGTTAATGCAAGATAGAAGGCCTTATCCAACCTGGCTTTGAACACTGCCAGGGTTGGGGCATCCACAACATCCCTGGGCCACCTGTTCCAGTATCTTACCACCCTCACAGTAAAAAATTTCTTCCTAATATCTAACCTAAATTTCTCCTCTTTCAATTTGTACCCATTACTACTTGTCCTGTCACTGCAGTTCCTGATGAGGAGTCCCTCTCAATCTTCCCTGTAGCCCCTTCAGATACTGGAAGGCTGCTATGAGATCTCCATGCAACCTTCTCTTCTCCAGGCTGAACAGCTCCAACTCTCTCAGCTTGTCTTCATAGGGGAGGTGCTCCAGTCCTCTTATCAACTTTGTGGCCTCCTCTGAACTTGTTTCAACAGTTCCATATCCTTTTTATGTTGGGGACTCCAGAGCTGGACACAGTACTCCAGGTGGAGTCTCACAAGAGCAAAGCAGAGGGGAAGAATCCCCTCCCTCGTCCTGCTGGCCACATTTCTTTTGATGCAGCCCAGGATTCGGTTGGTTTCTGGGCTGTGAGCTCACACTGCTGGCTCACGTTGAATTTTTCATCAACCATCACCCCCAAGTCCTTCTCTGCAGGGTTGCTCTCAATCACTTCTCCACCCAACCTGTCGGTGTGTCTGGGATTGCCACGACCCAGTAGTAGGACCTTGCACTTTGCTTTCTTGAACTTCATGCGGTTCGCACAGACCCATCTCTCAAGGGTGTCAAGGTTTCTGTGGGTGGCATCTCTTCCCTCCAGTGTGTTGACTGCACCACACAGCTCAGTGTCATCAGTAAATTTGCTGAGGGTGCCCTCAATCCCACTGTCCACGTTGTGTCCATGTCCACATTTCCAGATCAAGTTAACAGTTTTCCTCCACAAGGCAAATTAAGAGTTGTGACTGATATGGAAAGCAAGCTGTAAAAATCACTGTTACATTGTCCATGTGGTCAAGCAACACAGAGAGGACCTAAAATGATCAGTTCTTCAGAAGAGTCCAGAGCACTTAATTGCATTTAGCAAGCTGGCAGAAGAACTGCAATCCAAGATCCAAGATCTGGCACCCACAGAGTTCTTCCACAAAAGAAATTTCAATTCTCAAATTTCAAGAACCCCATGTTCCACCTGCAAGCACACAACTAGATCATGTATTGCTGAGTTTACTTTTGAATTCCCATTTAAATGGAGGGAAAGGTAGGAAGTGGTGCTGATCTGAGAGTATAGTTGCATTGTTTTTAAGATGTATTTAAAACACATGGAACCTGGACTCTTCTCTCCAGTGTCTCTCTCAAACCTAGGAAATTCAGCAGGTTCCACTGCTCAGTGCAATCCCTGTTTTGGTTTTAAATAGAGATAGTGCTGAATGGTGCTTGGGAAAGACCAGCAAAGACTGTTGTGGAACTCTCAAGGCTTCCATTGCTCAAACACTCCATTACCAACTCACCTCTGAGCATAGCCAGTCTTTGGCATTACTGCTGGCCAAAGCTCATAACTTTTGCCTTTTGAGCGCAGAGTTTAGCTCATAACCCTATGATAGCACAGTTTTTTCATAATCCACAAAATATGCAAAAGACAAAAAGGTCTGTGGAGAAAGCCTTTAAATGGGACCAAGTCAGCAAAAAGTCACCAATGCACCCTCGGATTTTGCCTTCAATTTAGTTATAACACTGAGTAGCAGCCAAAGATGCCAGTTCTCTAGTTGACTAAAGCACCACTGATCAGATTAACAAACTGGGTGTAGATGCAGGGCACATTCACTTCCCGATCTGCTGACATCCACTGTATAATACAGATGCAAGAGAATTTCAGCTTCTGTAGAATATGCAGGAGTGGAGTCTCCCCTTCCAAGGTAGGCAGCCAGCTACTGAAGTTTATGGCAAAAGCACAGAGCAATCTTTCTACAGTGGGCTACAGGTTTTCTTTTTATTATGACTCAATATTTTTCAGACTAGGCAAGCAGCTTTGAAATTACTGTTAAAGGTGAACTAAGAAGAAATGGGAAGAGAGGAAAGTGCTAAAGATTAGAAAACAAAACAATCTGTTCGACTCTGAAAAGGGACTGTGATAAAACCAGGACCTTACTGAATTTGAAGAAACTCCAAAGTTAGCAAGAACTAAAAAGAGAACTCCAGATTAAGTCTGCACTGGGGTACAGAGAAAACAGATGCAGTTAGCACAGGAAATACACATACATTAGACCTCCGTGACCATTTATTAATGTCAATACACGGATGACTAATGATGCTGATTCTAAAGACAAAGGTAGTCTCATGTATCAACAGAGTGCGGTAATGTACTTCAGTTAATTATGGATATGCATGTCCATTGAAGGCCACAGTAAGTGAAGAAGTGTTCCTGTTTCTATGCTCTTATGAATGAATTACCCTTACAACTGGGAAGGGACATTCTGTATCAATCACACCATCCTCTATCTGCATGAGAGACAGAAACTTAGCCCAAACTCCAGATGTCAGTTTAAGAACAAATATATCCTTTGCCAATTTAGAAAACAAAGACAAATGTGTAATGTCTTTGTATGAAAAATAAAACCTAAAAAAACCCAACCCCTGCTTTTCAGAGATAAGAAACAATTTACAAGGTAACTGAACACTGAGCCCCATGTGCAGACAGACTGGTTTCACATATCTGCAATTTCCCACTGTTCCATTTGCAAGTTGCATCAATAATTTTGAACAGTTTTACCTGACAGTTAAAAATGTGCACTGTAATATTTGAAGAGAGTTGTTACTATTTCACTTGACAGCTTCTGTGATAGTTCAGGATCCAGTGCTGTTTCTGACACAGCTCATGAAAGAAACAGCAAGCTGAGAAAAGCTCCATTAGATAGGTAGATTTGCAGGAGTTGTTAACAAACATCAGACCCTGGATTCAGAAAAAAAGCCAACAAGTATCAGAAAGCCCTGATTTTTTTTTTTCCAAGGCTTTGGATCTTATTAAATATATTTGGGAAAAAAACCATTAAAAACAGTTCACTGTAAGACATCATACCCTCAGGCAACAAGGTGTGACCACTGCACTTTTTAAAACACCTTGTGTAGTTTGTGCATCATATACATCATAGGCAATGGGGAAGATCCAGTATTTGTGTACACATTAACATACAAGTAAGCATTGATAGATGTCACAGGTAAGACTGATACCAAGAAAAACCAGTGTATTGATTTGTATCTACACCATATCCTAACACAAATGGAACAAGCCACAAGTAACAGTACAAACCTGTTGCAACTTCAACACATACATCTTAGAAAAAGAGTGCATGTACCCAACCCTAAGATAGTGATGAGTTTGTGAGATAATTTTACAAAGATCAAGGTACCAGAAGAGCAAGGCACATTAACCTCTGGTTAGACTGTTTTGGCATTATTTGGATGAGTCATAGTGATTTATATACCCTGAGACTGTGGGAGGCCTTGAAAAGGAAAGGAGACCAGGTGAATGGGCAAATAAAAAGTACAAGTTTAATGAGATTTTAAGATTCAGCACCTGAATTTTCCCTTTTAATAAGGGAATCTAGAAAAGCAGGTCCTAAGAAAGCAACATATTGACTCCTACATTTTTGTTCTGAGGTCAAAGAATCAATTTCTAGGACTATAGAGACCTCACACTATGTTGCAAGGGTTTTATATACCCTCTCAGTTTCAGTCCAATGACCACAATTTGTATACAATCAAGTATTTTACTTGGTGGTTTTTTAGGTACAGAAATGGTCAGGCAGACCAGATTTTCTTAACTCTGCCAACCCTGGCACCCTGTTTTAGATCTGTCTGCTTTCTTAGACCATAACACTCCCAGCAAGATTACTAGAGGGAAAGGCCCTTAGAAAATGGCACTCAATTTTAATTGGGAAGATTCCTTTCTGTCAAGAGCATTCTTCTAATTAGCCAAGTATCACAAGTACCACATTAAGAAACCCAGCATCACAAGCAAAAAGATACTTCCCAATTTAAATCCTTGAAAATTAACATGAAGAAAAAAGAATGACAGGGATATCTACTTGATTTCTCTGAAAATGTTTCTGATTAAGCCCTTTCACAAGTACCTCCTGAGCAATGAATAAGTATCCCCTCTATATTTTTTAATTCCTCAGGAGTTCCAAGAACAATACCAAACACTGTTGGATTTTCACCATTTTTCTTGTGCCCCTTGCCCATCCTCAACATGCACCAAAGTGCCCACTTGCAGAAGCAAGAGAGAGCATAAACAGGAGATTCCTTCAGAGAAGATGTGGCTATATTCTCCTTTCCATTCTCCCTTGTCTGCAACACAGACAAATTCCTGGTGTCTGTGCTTCAGAGACTAAGTTACTGAAGGTACTGCAACACTCAGAAATGCATTTTAAGTTGAGGTTCTAGCTGAGGGGTGGCCAGTGAGGCACACAGGGATTTTCACTTGGCTTTAAGCTAGAGAGCATATGCCTGGCTAGCACAAGAGTCCAGGGCTCAGCATGGGCTGGCCAGAGGATCAGCTCCACCTGCATCACACATAGCTCTGCAACAGTGTTCCTAGGAATGAGCTGTACCTCAGTTCAGTAATTTAGTCATAGCAGCAATTGCAATAGAAGCTAAGAACCTCTCAGACACCTTAGAAAAGGGGGTTTTTGGAAAATAAGGTTATCAGACCACCACAAATAGATCTCAGAGCTTCTACCTGGCTGCTGAAAGATGCTACTGCTTTCCCAAGATGCAGTAAGTAACAGCCCATCTGTTCTTGGTTTCTTGCAAGCAAAAAAAACAGGTGATCACCATCAAAGCCTGCTTTTATTTCACATCTGCACCAGGTGAGGGATATTAATTCACAAGGTCAGTAAGTGCCTCTCATCTGAGGGGCAGAAATTAAGATGCCAAACCACCACTTGACATAGCCGGATCACAACTTTAATCTGTTAACTCTGCAGCTGCAAGCTATATACAAAGCCAGTGCTCAGGTGAAGGAAGAGGATGAAATTCTGGAGAAGAATAACTGAACATAAGTATCTTAAGGATTAAGATACAAAAAGCAGCCAAAAACTTAAAATAGAGGCAGCAAATATATCCCCATAATGCAGTTCAGGAGTTCCCCTCATTAAGGAAGTCACAAGAGTCACCCACAATGTGAATGCAACCTTTGTGGACAGACTAAGTCCAGTAAGATCACTGGGTACTCTTGCTATGATCTTAAAAATGGATCTATGTGGAAAATGAACAACTGAGACTAGGAACAAACACCTATTAACTGTTCTTTGGTAATTTATTCACCTTGGACTCTAACACCAGCAGCACAGATGAGGGAACCAAACAAATGGACTCACTTCTTTATTGCAATTCCAGAAAGTGTGCAAGGAGAGCACTAGCAATTCTCCCTACCAGACTTGACTGTACAAGGGAGAAAACTGGAGGAATTACCAGAAATAAGGTGAAGAGGGTGAGCACCACCCTCATTTCTCTGCTCAAGCCAACACTGCAAAGTAGCTTCTGCTTCCTTAGGAAGGTCTATCACATAACACCCAATTGTTACTGAGATGTTGCTACCCAGTAGAATCTATGATTCTACTCTTCACCTCATTCCTGGTAATTCCTCCAGCTTTCTCCCTTGTATAGTCAAGTCAGCCAGGGAGAATTGTATTACTGAACCCATAGTTAAGTCACTGGGTTTGATTACCTGTGATTATGAATATTGAAAATGCAATACCCAAAGGTATCCAAATTAACATGGTAGTCTACTGAAAAGAGCTGATAAAATGAACTAGTTCCTACACTCACTGGCAGCACAGAAGATCCCACATGACTGAAAAATTAACAGCAGGAAAAAAAGTCCAAAGGTCTGTTATAATTAAAGTTCTTTTCTCTGCTTCAAATGCCTAATGTGAGAGAAACCAGAGTCTGTTCCCTCCCAGAAATAGACTGTTACTGTGTAATCCTCCCATTAGTGAAACATGTACTAGGGCAACTGCCCAGTTGTCCGGTCTGAGCCAGCCTCAAAGGTCTGCTCTGTTTAAAAAAAAGCAGATTAAAGGTCTCAAGCATGGCTTGACAAAATGCCAGCAAGCCCATTTCTGCTCAACAGAGGTCACCTCTGCAAGTACAATATTGCTACAGTAAAAACTGGGATGATTTGGGGTGGAGGAGGCAACCCTGAACAGACCATTCAAATGGGCAGGAAAGAGCAAGGGAAGGAACTTGTTAAGAAACATTCGAAAAGACAGCCTGAAAATGCAAATGCCACTGGGTCTCAGCAGAGCACAACGAGACACAGTGAGCACAACTCAGTCACCAGACTGAATTTCATGTATCAGGGGTTATATCTGCTATTTGAACACCGGGGTGCACTCAACTTGCCTCCATGAAGAGATGAGAGATTCCCTGCTGTACAGTCATTCCTGCACTTCAATAGGAAACCACTGCTTCTCTCACCATGATCCCGGATTTCAACTGATTTCTAAACCAGTAGGGCAATAAAATCAGTTCAAGTAAGAAAACCTGGCTTTTTATCCTATTTCTTCTGAGACTTCTATTTGGACAGTTAGCATATTATCACCTTTCTCTGCCTCTTTTTCTAACCTTGACTGGACCAAAAGTGACATATGACCAACCACAAAATATCCTGAAACTTAACATCTATAATGCTATATTGCTACAAGCATTTAAAACTACTGAAACAGGCTAGAAATTAAGTTCCCTCTGGCCCAATTTGTGTTCTTGCAGCACTATATCTAGTTTGTTCCCAGTTTTTTGGGGGGCTTTTCATACAGCAACAAGGATGGCTCCCTCCCCATGAGAAGTTATCTTTGCAAGAAAGCACCATGAAAGCAGAATACATAGAAGCATATGAAACTTGAGAAATTTTATGTCATTGTCCAGATTCTTCTGAGAATTGTCCAAAGCTTCCTATGCAGAAAAAAGTGAGTAAAAGGGCACTCACGCTACCAGGCTTTAGGACCGCACACTGAGGTATTTGTGGAGATCAGTTGGCAGAGAGGGACACTTTCCAGGGGTGCCAAGGTGACCTCTTCAATAACCTAGAGACTCTGCTGACTGCAGAAAGATCAGCCTCCATGCTTAGAGGCTAAAGCTTAGTCCATAAAAATACCCTTTTTGCCCCCTCACCCAGACCTGGAATATGCTTCAAATTTATAGATCAACATCAGGGCTAGGGTTTTCAGATCAGGAGTTTTCCTTTGGCACTGGTGACACTAAGCGCCTAACTAGTTGTTTCAGCAGAATTAGAGGATACTCAGAGTCAAGTGTCTAGTTTCTTTAGAGGAGAGGCAGGGAAAAAAAGGCACCTCAAACCAAGCCCAACAAAACAACTAACCAGAAATTGTTACCTGTGACAGAGTAATCTTACATGGTAGCTGGAGGAATAATCCTAGAAATACACATCCTGCCATATTTCACCAAGATTTGTTTTTCTCTGTATACTTCCACTTTTCAAAACCCCTAAAATAACCAAAGCAGTAAGTTGTCATCACAGAACAACACAGGCACCACTACATCTTTAAAAAAAAATGAACAACTCTAAATAAAATCTGAGAGCTCCTTTGCTACTCCATAGTTTATAATTTCACCATGAACTGATTCAGTTTAAGCAACCAACCCACAAGGGAAGCAGAATTATGAAACACCACAAAAAGATCTGTTTGTGAAATACCCATGTCAGTGCTCAGTGTGAGCAAATTATACTTCTGAGACAGGTGCATGTCTGGGAGACCTCTTATCTTAACAGGATTTTCACCAGGATGGGAGGGAACTGCATTCCTTGCAGGATTTTCATCCAAGTGTCCACTACCAACCAGAAATTAAGCCCAAGTCTCACTGCTTGGCATTACTGATGAAGATATAGAGTACAAAGATGAGAGGAACCACAAAGACACATGCAGACTAGCTCTAGGCAATCTGGCAGGAACTGCATATGGGACTAGAGCTACTCTACAGCAGTGGCTGTGATCTCCAGCAGACACAGAAGAACAGAGCATGTCCCAGCCTTGTCATTCTTCTCAGCTTCAGCCAACTACCTATTTGGCACCAAAGCAGTGAGATACAGACACACTGCTCCACTGGTGACAAGGGCATGGGAAAGGCATTCATCCCAGCAGAGGACAGAGGTGTCAGTAACAAGCCAAGCTTGGTGCCTGCCAAAAGGCTAGGAGGAGCACCCTTGAGTCCTGCATTTTAGTGAGTATTAGGTAAGACCATCACCCTGGAATGCACATGCTTCATGGCTGGACCTGAAGTGCATTGGACCTATTCTCCCCACCCAGTCCCACATGAAGTTTGTGGGAGTTTGATTGCAGAAGGCAGCAGGAGATTCAAGGAAAACCTGAGCCTCTCCTACAGCAAGCAAGATGACAACAGATGCTGCTAGCTCAGTGTGAGCTAACAGCAAGTTATCTTGCTACATGGAAAGCTTCCAGCTTGCATTAGACAGGTCCAAGATGCACTCTTTAACCTCAGAGAAAAAAAACCCAGTTTATTTATTCCATTGGCATATTAGAGGAGATGGCCAACCAGAACAGCTAAAATGGGAAAAGTTTCCATAACCTGGGACAAAAAGAGGTCCTAGGTTTTAAGGCAGTTTATGAAGAACCCATGAGCTACCACAGCAGCATACTAAGGAATCTTGACTCATCTGGAAAATTGATAGATTTAGTTCATTTTGAAGGACAAGAACACTCATGTCCCCAGCCCTCATTTCCTCTCAGCACCTCTGCAGGCCGTCACTGTAATGTCATCCTGCAATAGCCACACCGCAGAACAGCCTATACAAACTCCAGTTGTGCAAGCTGATACCTGGGAGAAGCAGAAAAGGAACAGTGGATAAATTTTCTTTTGGCACTGCTGAAAACTACAATTCAAATACAAATGCATTTTTTAAAACTCCTGCACTTTGGGCTTGATGGGCAACACCCCTGGGAATCTGTCCCTGGGCTCCAATGAATACATATTAAAATGACTGTACTCCTCTATGTATAAACAGTGTCATTAGACTTGTACTTTTAAAAAATAAGATTAACCCAGACTAGGGCCAGGCTCTACAGATAAGATACTACTTTATCTCTTACAAATATTTTTAATATTTTTAAATTACAAGTAGTCTTCACTCCAGGTAATGGAACTGACACAAAATATCTGCAGACACACAGCCCCTAGACTTTCACAGAAAGTCCAGCAGCAACCACGCTATAAGAAAGGAATCCTACATCACAGCAAAGAGGAGGAGGCACATGGCCAAGACAGCCTAAATGTGGAGGAAGAGTCATTTGGAGTAAATACAATAAAAAAAGGATTTTAAAAACCCTTCATATAAAAGATCAAGGAGGTTAAAGCAAAAATAATGGTTCAAAAAGATGTACAAGACTGTTGGAGACCAACAGAAAACTGCCAAAAAATAATTTGCATTTAAACCAGAAGTCAATGGCATCACACAATTTTGTTTTTAAAATGGTAAAGAAAAGTGGAAATCTGTGTCAAGATCAGCATTTATGAAGAGTTATCACTAGCTCCAGAGACCAGCATAATTCCCATGAAGTCCTGATGGAAGAGGGCCTCCTGCCACAAAGAGTTTCGTTCCAGACGAGTCGTAGCAGTGGGTGTAAACAGCATTTGGGAAGTAATTTATGTTAGAAAAATAATTCCTCCAGGTTTCATCGTGATTCTGTTAAAGGAAAGTTTACATTATTACTGCTGCCAAACAAACCCAAAACCTTGTTTCACAAAAGCAGAAGGTAGTTTCCAGAGCCTAAAAAGGGATCTTTTCTGTTAATACTCCTGAAGCTTCAGACAGATCAATAACAAAGTTGTCCTGAAGCTTTTTCTGGGGACATTGGGGCCAAACATTGGAGGAGGGGGATGAAGGGTAAGGAAGATATCAAGTTTCATTAGTTTTTAAAGTTATATCACAATGATACAAAGGATAATGGAGAGAAGTTAGACAAAGCCATTAACTGCTTTATGATAATATACAGGAAATTGAACTCAAGTGCCTGCCATGGCATTACCTCAGGAGGACAGTTTCTAATATTGCACACAATTAAATTAAATCTCTCTTGCTTTGAATACCACATTAGAGTAGCACATTTTTAAAGGAAGACAATGAATTTTGTGTTTGAGGTTCTGAAAACTAAAAGTTAGATTACATTAGAAAATATAAAGATATAAAATCTAGTTCATTCATAAAATCAATCTTCATTCATCAATCAGTGCATAAGAAAAGTAGTCAGTATGCCGTACACTTGAGCAACCAATCATTCAATACCATTTCATAAAGCTTTTATAGACAGCAATACTGTGGCACTTCTTGCTTTTCAAGATTACAGTTATTAGTTACATAATCACTGTCTGACTGGGATACATTTCATACAATAGCTTCCATTACTACAAAAAGAACCAGTGTAAACTCCTGTGTAAAGGGTTTCCTACAACTACAAGCTACTCACCAGCCAACCTTTCCCAGTAGTCAACTTTAAAATTTCACTTCCTCCTAATTTCTGCTTCTGTCCATAGCAGGCATGTGGGGGCTTTTCATCCAGGAACCTCTGGGCTCGGATATCGTAAAACAATAGGGAACCTTGCCCCGTTCCCACTGTGATGATGTGCTCATAGAAGCTCACCGATCGAATACCTGTCAAAAAGAGAAGGGACATACAATGCAGTAAGGAAAATGGATGTTTTGGCTCTGCAGTGCTGCTGCTTGATGTCTAAAATTTTCTTTAAGAGGAACTACCTACTAGTAGTTTTCTCCATAACACACAAGTTTGGATCACACACTGCTATGGAGCAGTGCAGACAAATCTCACTGATGCTATTGAAACAGCAGCTTCAATTACATATACTACTACCTTTCTCCTCTGATGCCATCAGATACACTGATGATGTGTAGTAAGAAGCTTAATTCTCAGCAGGCCCCAGCTCTGGCAGATAAACAAAGATCACAAGCCATTTAGGATCCAGAGTAGTTTTGTTTTGTTCACAAGCCTCTAAGTGAACACACCATGAGTATGTGGGCAGCAGACAAGAGGAAAGAACATCACACTGGTTTCCTCCACAAGCTCACACCCTATCTAGTTATCTGCCAAGATGTGATAAATGACTATGTGAGAAAAATTACTGTCCCAGCTGCTATTGAGGGCATTTTGCTGGTCAAGAGGCTAGCCGTAAGCAAGTATAAGCACTAGTCACTTTTCTGCTAAGACAGATCAGGATTTTAAATAATTTCGAGGCTGTCCCTGCTCAAATATTCTCATACCAGCACACCTTACTTCATAGCTAGTACTTTTAGCACTTCATCCAGCAATAAAAACAGACTAAGAATACTACAAGCAAAGCACCACCATGTTACACCAGCACATGGGAAGCTACAAGTTTCCAATCCAAACAAAACATTCTAACACAATTCAGTTATGCCATTAAATTGAGCAAAAGAATACATTTTGTTTTCACAAAATCTTAATCTGAAGCCTCATCTTCAGATTAGGATTCAGATTAAGCTTCCTTCCCTTGGAAATAGTCTTGAGGAGATTCTGTATGTAGGATTTTGCAATTTGCAAAATGTCCTGTCATCTCTATTTATTGTGCAAAAGGTTTGTTCTGTATAAATACTCTAACACAAACAACTCTTCTATGCAGAGTAAACCCCACCACATCTATGCTTCTCTTTACTGCACAACATGAAGGTAGGTTATAAACCCTACAGATTTTTGACCCCTCTTTAAAGTACCACTGAATTACAGCCTAAACAAGCATTCAAACAGGAAGGGAAAAGAGTGAGTTATGCCAGCTACATCCATGTGTCAACTGCTGTCACTGTACCAAGTGGGGCTGAACGTCACAAAACTTGTGACATACTGGAATACACCCAGCAGTACATGTGACAGCAGACATCCAAGAGGTGTAGATGCAGTTTACCCTTCCCCTCTGTACAGAGTCCTAACTAGAAACACATCTTCATTCTTCCACCTCCACAACCTGATGTAACATCCACAGCCACCAGCATCTGTTAAACACACTTAAAACAGGCAAGGCCACATTGTTGTGTTCTAGATATGAGGTGAAGTCTTGGCTGCAGGCTTAATAGGTGGGAAACCACTGTGCAAGTCTCACACCTGCTGAATCTCTATTTTAATTCAGAGAACTACAAATGCATCTGAGCAAGTTGGGAGACATCTCTTCCCCTTCATTGTTGTCCCGAACCAGGTTCTTTCACCTGGTGTGCAAGAAGCCGATCCCCACAGAGTCAAGGTATTTGATTTATTTACAGCTCTGAGCAGAAAGGAGTGCTGGGTTGTAGATCCACAAAACCAGCACACTGAGGCACAAGAAGGCCTACTTATAAGGTTACAATGTTAGGCTATTAGCATATCTTACTTAAGTCACTACTTGCCTAAGTTTCTATTGGCTTATCCTTTCTCTGCTTTGATTTAAAGGCATAGTGTCCCAAGAAATCATGGCACATGCTCGATGAGTAGTGGTCTTTTTGTGAGTAGAGGGTGCCTGAGCTAGGGGTGTGGTTTTTATTATTATAATGAGCAAAGGTCATCACTAGGGCAAGTTCTCACCACAGAACCAGTCAAAACCAGGGGTTTGTTGGCTCATCATTAAACATCCTGGATAAGAAAGGTATTATCTTCTTTGTTTTCCCCCCTCTTCAAGGACTTAGTCCATCAATTTTCTGTCTTCTATATTCCCATGGTTATCGCTTCTATTGCTTAACTGCTTTGGATGGAATATGAAAAAGATGGCATATACTTTTCAATGCAATTAATTAATAAAAAGCTATAAAATACAGAACAACTGTGAATCTTTCTCTAATCAAAAAAATTGAAGGAAAACTGAAGGAATCCATGATGTACCCACTACTAAGTAGATGCTTAGAACAGGCTTTCAAGAACAGCACTTCAAATTGGCTCCTAAGGGGCTGAAGTACCTCAGATTAATCATTCCCATCAAACTAAAAGCACCACCTGTGCCTAGAACTGATCACAGTAAGCTCTTCTACATATTCCCAGCACTCTACCACCTGTAGGCCTGGACTAGTTGGGTCAACAAATTGAGTCTTACTCCTGAGAGGCAGGGAGCTCTACAAATCCCAGAAGGAAATGAAGATGCAGTAGCATGTCCTACACAAAGAGTAGACACAGAGTGTGCTGTGCAAGCTCTGTCCACTGCATTAACATTGCTGCCTTCAGGATTATAAAGTCAAGGGCACACAACATTGCTCTGCAGGCCAATCAAGCAGAAAGTAGTCACTCTCACAGATCAAGAACTACAGTCCAGGGCCTGTACTTTCCCGTATAGCTGCTAAGAAAAGCAACTCTTACAAGATGCACTAAAAAGCATTAGCTACCTTCTCACATAGAGCAAACAGGGTTATACTAGGTAAAAAACATCCCAAGTTTCAGTCTTACTAAGTGACATTTCTCTGATCTGCTTTTGTATACAACACTAATGAACTGAAGTTAATATGGACTTACCATGTCCAGCAGTTGCATTTAGAAGCTGAAAGCACATTCAAGTAACACTTCAAAGCACTTAAAAGTCAACCCAGATTTTAGTCTGCAAATCAATAAACGGCCTACTTTCTAGAGGTGCTGCACCACTCCAAGTCCCAGTGAGATCAACGGAAAGTTGAAACACTCAGTATCTTGGGAATTAATATTACTTAAGTGCCTCCACCACCACACACACACACACAAAAAATCTACTATGCAGAATAGAAAACAGTATCGAACAAAGGTTTTCTCTAGACATGAACTAGCACCCCAGAGATACTCCCTACACATAGGTCATCCCCTCAGCAGGGATGATCACATAATTCAAGACAGAAGTTTTTAGCCACCAGTCACCACTTTTCTTTTTCACCACCATATTTCTTCCCTATGATACTGAAGGGTGACAGTGTCAGGACCTTCACATAGCCCTCACTGACAGTGGGTCAAGACAAGGGGTGTTGCTGGCAAGATGTTCAAACGACAAACACAAGCTGGTAAATGACCTTTTCTCATATTATAGAAACTTCTGTATCTGAAAGAAGCAGACCCTGACATTTATCTAGACAGCACTGTTCAAAGTCCAGTAACCACATAAATAAAAATTTCCTAATCCTTGCCTACATGCATTTTTTTTTATAAACTTGCCCAATGAAGAGATGAATGCCTAGAGTCAAGTTAAATAAGGACTGCAACTTATTACTCTGGGATTAATATGGTTTCAAATGGGCATCATAGCACAGTGCCTTCTCATGCTTGAAAATAAAGGGTATGGGAAGAAACTTATGGGACCATGTACCCTGCAAACCCTCAGGCTTGGCCCAGGTGTAAGGTTCAATTGGACATACTACATTCACATCAGAAAAGGAAAACAGCACTAAAATCTGCAAACTTTTTTTTTAAGAGTAAGCTTTTGTATATTTAAAGCAAATACACACTGATAATTAAGCGTCTCACTCATGACTTTAAAATTACAAAGCAAGTATTCACTCACAGCACTGACTCCCAATATGATAGGACAGAGCAGACAACATGGGTTTTTTTCTGTCCCCAGAGAAAAATGTGAGAATAGACAGTATTAATAGTGGTACAAAGACTGGATTTGCTTTGAAATGAAGTAAAACAGAATAAGACACAGTAAAAAATAAGCAGAAGTAAAATGCACAGTGAAGTTCAGTAATAAGTAAAATGCATACTTTTAAAAGTTTGGTAATATTTGGATGGTGTGCAATTTAGTTGATCATAAAAACACTGATGTTGTCCTTCATTAGATTTCAGAGTTGCTTTTACATTTGGTTTGTTGGTTGCTCAAGGAATAATGTCATAAAAGCAAAACCTATATATGCTATTAATAATTTAGTCTATCGCATGAAAAAACTTTCGTATTTATTGGAAGCTTATCTTACTGCAGTCTTAATAGCTACTTCTGCAAGCAAACCATTTGAAGCACCCTTTGACAAGTTTCTTACCACTGCCTCGTTCTTTGGAACAGACGGATTTAACATTGTGAGAAGGCTGCCTTGGATCCAGAAAGGAGACATGTGCCTGTGATCCTACTGCATACACTGACCACTCCTGACCATAAGCCAAACACACATTCTCCCTGCAGTATGGCAACTTTGTGGAAAGTAACTAGAAACAAAGGAAAGACAAATCAACACATTATGAAAAGAGATCAAAACACTAATAGAACAATTCTGTAAACTATGTTCAAGGAAGTTGCAGTGAAAAAAACCCAAAATGCAGCTAAAAAATAAGTTCATCACAACAATAGAACTTTAAGAGAAAAGCAACCTGACCCAGAGAAAAAACAACCCCTGAAGATTAGATGCGTTATCTGAACAAAACTGAGATGATAAAGGCTGAATCATGTATTATGCAAAGAACAATGGACATTTTGGTATATTGTTTTACATCTTTCTAAGCTCCAGTTATTTCTTCAGCAGGTGTATACAGATATCATCTCAGCTGAAAAAGCTTACTTCATACAATAGTATAGATATTTGTGGGTTTGATCTACAATTACACTTAAATAAGTGCAATTTCCTTTATGAAGGCTACTAATCAAGTATCAATTGTACTCTCTATGGAACAGCACACTTCAGCTCACCCAGAACTGGCAGAAAGTCAAGAGCACCTCTCACCCTTAAAAATAAGATGAGTGGGAAGTTTCTTTCCCCAAATTCTAATTTTTAGGACATTGCATTTTACTTAAAGATTTATGTGTTTGTCGTGGTTTAGGAATGGTATTCCCCAATTTAGTGTTCCCAGTGAATCACCCCAGACCATGCACCGCCTTGCTCACTTCCCCCCCACCTCCCCCTGCAGCGGGCTGGAGAGGAGAATTGGAGGCAAAAAAAGGTAAAGATCATGGGTTGTGATAAGAACAATTTACTAGAAACAGAAACAAAATAAGAAAATGAACAGTAACAACAACAATACTAAAAGCAGAGTGTACAAGACAGGTGACCGATTCACACACGATTGCTCACAACACGGAATCCAGCACCACCCGACCGTATACCCCAGAAAAACCAAAAAAATGCCACTCCCCTCTGTCCCCTCTGCCCATGGCATGAGGTGGTATTTAATAATCCCAGGGTCTGGGCTGTGCCCCTCCCAGCTGCTGTAAAAATTAACCCTGTCCTGGACAGAACCAGGACATTATCCAACCCTTATTCTATACCATCTAAATCAGGCCCAGATCCTACACTTTCAAAATATGTATATATATATATATATACACACACACACAAGCATGGGTACCATTCCCTTAGTCAATGGCTGTCCATCCAAAATGTCTTCCAAGACAGGAGGGCTGGTGTGTTGTTGGCTGGTTGCTGCATCAGGAGGTCATGACTGGTGTATCTGGAGCAATCTTTCCTCATTGTCCATGGTAGTTATGGCACACAGTGGCAGTGGCATTCAGCAACCAATATTAAACAATTCAACATTACAGGCTGTTCTCACCCAAAAATCAAATCAGCTAGAGGTACACATCATGTTTCCCCATCCCTCTGTATTACTCACCAAGTACACTCAGGTCCTTGAGCAAAAACAATCCCACAGATGGATTTGCCTTTGCTTGAGGCAG
>VZTF01002190.1:0-38484 GCA_013397755.1 Cnemophilus loriae
GAAGCTTTTCCCTGTCGCACAAACCAAGCAAAAGAAACAGTCAAGTCGCTGTTGCAGGAAATTATTCCCAGATTTGGAGTGCCTCTAAGAATATCATCAGATAGGGGCCTACATTTTATAGCTACAGTGGTAAAGAAAGTAAGCAGGGCATTAGGGATAGCTTGGAATCTCCACACACCCTGGAGACCCCAGTCAAACGAGCAAGTAGAGAAAATGAACCAGACCCTGAAGAGACAAATTAGCAAGATATGTCAAGAAGCCAAATTACAGTGGCCACAGACCCTACCAATAGCACTCTTAAGAACTCGGGTGAAGCCTAGAAGTGAGATGTCAGTAAGTCCTTACGAGATTCTATATGAGAAACCATACGAATCCCCCGAGCCTAATCCCAAACGTGACGGCAGATGTAGAACATGATATTAGTCAATTACAAGAGGTAGAGCATGAGGCACAAGACGAACGAAAGGACATGACTACAAGCTGGTTAAGTAAAATTTTCGAGGGGTTGGGATGGAATGTGAGTTCATGGGTTAAGTCTATCATTGAAAATTTAATAATCTTGCTAGTTGTGTTCCTAGTAATATGGTTAATCTACAGCATCCTGAGAAGACAAATACAACGAAAAACATCCTGGAACCAGAGAATAATGAAAGCACTGACACGAGACAAGATCCCACATCCATCATCTCTAAATCCCTCAGAACATAATAGCGTCCATAACAGCAGTCACGACAACCCTGGATTTGAAGATGAGCATCAAGTGTAAACTCGACAATCAAGAGATTTTATCAAGTGAAAGCATTTACACAATTAAAAGTGAAAATACTTTCAAAGGGGGGAATGATAGCATAGGGTTAAAATGTTTCGAATTATAGTAGCAAGAGTAAGCCCAAAAGCAATATGGACATTCTGTTCAAGCAAATCTGCACCTGTGTACTTGCCTGAATAATGAGTGTTCATTTAGGGGGGGGCAGTAAGAAATTAAGATAGATGAGTTAATTGTGTGACTGCACCTGGGAAAAGGGGGTTTCAAGTTATGCTTGGGTAAAAACAATAATGAATAGATGATTGTTCAGGAGTTTCAAAAATCATGATCGGGTAAATGATTAATATATGATTATATAACGGGAAGGGTATGTAATGTAAGCACCTGAAACTCATGTTGGGATTGATTTGGGTTTGTACCCCTCTTCCCCGGCGCCGCAATAAAAAGCACCTTGCATATAACTCGCGTGGTTATGTGTTTCTACGCTAACAAGACCACAGACCCTATTAAATCATCACGTCAGCACAATCTCTGGTAAAGGAACACAGTAATTTCACCCTTCTGCCCAAACCATAACCTAATCCACTTTAGTCTGCTGGAAAGCAAGAACCTATGACAAGGCCTCGGCATGGGGCTCAGAACGTTCTGAAGGATCTGGGACACGGCTCTTCCAGAGCTAAAGATGGAACGGGTGCTCCGAACACCCCGGAGTCCCAGAAGCCCACAGGCACCCGCGCCGCGGGACCATTGCGCCGGTCGCGCTAGACCTCAGGGTAGCAGCTCCACCATGACTGAGTCGCCCTCAGATTCGCCCCTCGGCCGCTCCCCACGGGCGCCAGGCGGGCGTGCAAGCCCTCGCGAGAGCGCAAAGGCACGTGAGAAGGCCGCCTGTCCACCCAACTCTCGCGAGCATTTGAGCCACTGCTTCCGGGCGCGATATCTCGCGAGAGGCGGCGAGCTCCGGCGTGCAGGGGCCTGTTTGTCCGTGCGTCTCGCGAGAGCCCCTGCGCGGTGCGCTGGTCGCCCCTGTGCCGTGCGCGGAGCCGCGAGCGGCTGGGCGCCATTTCGGGAGCAGCCGCGGAGCTATAGACGGGGCTAGACCGGCACCGGGACCGATTCACGGCCGCGCCGCCCCTCGCCGCCCGCTTCCCGGGGCTGCCTGAGCGCTGCCGTCCATTTAAGTTTCAGACGCCTGGAGAGAGTGCTTGAGCCCTCGGGCCCATCCCCCACCGCCAGCGCAGTGACGCCGGAGCCGCCGCTGCCGGATTTCGGGGCCCTAGCGAAGATCGCACTGCCCGCGGTGCAGGTAACTGCGGGTGGGCCCCAGGCCCTGCCGCCGGGCGAGCGGCAGCCTAGTCCGCGGGGTGCTGCGGCCTGAGTGTCTGCGCCCCTCCTGCCGCCATGGCCGCCTCGGCCCTGCCCGTGGGGCCGCTCTGCGCCTCACCAAGGCTAGAGCTCCCGGCGGCCCCCGCCCCGCGATCCGGCCCTGTGCAGTTCGGTTGTTCCCGTGGCCACGTCGCGGGCAGGCCCGGCTGCCCCCGGCATGGCGCTGCCCCGCCCCGGCTCCCCCCTCTTCCCGCGATGGCGTTGTGCGGAGGGACCGGGCGGGAGCGGCTGCGGGGCTGTTCGCGCTGGAAGACGGGGCGGGGAGCGGCGGAGGTGGGGGAGCTCTGGCCGCCGCGGGCGGGGAGTGAAGGCCTTTGCACGGAGCGAGGTGGGAGGGCAGCCACGGCGGGGCAGGCAGCGCTGGGCATCACCGTTTCTGGGAAACCGAATTCGCTCCCCTCGATCGTGTCAGGACCGTGCGGGAATGCTGGCTGGGGACCTGCCCGCAGACGTATGGGTCCTGCTGAGAGGCGAGTTCCTCTTCTGAAGCGTTGGAGTCCTCCCTGAAGTTTCCTGATTCTTTTCCAGGACACTGCATGCAAAACGTGTCGAATTGTCATTCACTGGATTTCTAAAACAAATCATTTTGAGAACGGGACCCTTTTAAATTCCTTTTATGTGATATAGTACAGCTCAAAGAGAGAATGTTTTCTTTCAAAATAGTGGCCAGCTCAGTTGCAGTAAATTTCCTGTCCCTTAACGTTTTCTGCAGATCCGCAAAGTTCTAAGGGTAGTTAATTCCTTTCTTGTTTTGATAGTTTAGGAGGGTTTTTTATTGGTTTTTTTTGTTTGCTTGTTTGGGTGATTTTGTTATTTTTTTTTCCCTCTACAAGAAAGTTGATACATAAGCTACATGTGTAGCTTTTATGAGCAAGCTGAAAAGCTTTTAGGAAAATTATTTGGAGCGTCGGTATTTAATGAAAGATACTTGAAAATCTGTCAGGATTTTCCAATCATTTGAAGTTATTACCAGCTTTCATTTGTGTTTTTTTAAAAAATACTTTCAACTTTATATGTAGCATCATTGTATGTATTACATGTATGCATTGCAGGGCTGATAACAGGACTGTGTTACGTAGAGAGAAGGTACTCTGATAACAAGGTGTTGTCCCAGTGGAAGTGTTTTGTACAGGGTACAAAGGGTACAGATTGCTGGGGTGAGACTAAAGGTCCATGCAGCTCAGGAGATTGTCAGTGATGGTGGCCAGCAGTAAATGCCAAAGAAAGAATGGGAACAGTGCAGTCACACATTGACAGTTCTCTCTTTGCGCCTAGTTGTCAGTTAGTTGTGGCTTAGGGTCATGAGGCATGCCTTTGTTTAATGAAAACCTTTTTCTGTAAACTTTTATGGGTTTTTGGTTTTTTTTCTTTTTGAATACTGCATGTGCTTCTTTTTCTTTGTTAGGATCCACAGTGCCCTTCAACAGTGAATTCAATGGCTAAATGCTTTGTGAATAAGGACCATTGTTTTGAATCCACTGGGTGGTAGTTCATTCACTCCTTATTTGGGTGAATGTAGTAATAGTCATTCCCTCTGCACTTTTCTGTGTCATTCAGGATTTGATGGCCTATTATGGCCACTCCTCTTCAGGATGAAGAATTCCTCCCCAAACGTAGCTGAATATGTTGGCTAAATTACACATCTGAAAATATAATTTCGGGTGGGAGTTCTTACCGG
Source organism: Cnemophilus loriae (assembly GCA_013397755.1). Classification (NCBI taxonomy): domain Eukaryota; kingdom Metazoa; phylum Chordata; class Aves; order Passeriformes; family Corvidae; genus Cnemophilus; species Cnemophilus loriae. The sequence continues at coordinate 3,831 of VZTF01002190.1, forward strand.
TGGGAATTTTTGTAGAATTCTGGGTTTGGCTTTTTCATGGCCCTTAATCTTACTGATGTACTATTTATACTGCATACTGGTAGAACAACTGTGAATTAAATCACGTGCATGTATGTAGATGGCTTGAAAAGCTGAATATAAATATTGTAGTAAGAAGTAAAATCAAGTCATTACGCTTAAACGAAGGACGCTTGTATCTGTAAGTGATAGCACTATAGCCCAACAGGTAATAATTTGAAAATGAGGTTAGTGTGCCTCAGTTAAGTAATTGAGTGTGAACTTCCAGTGTTATGATCCTGCTTGAGGGTTGTGTTTTATTCTAGTATGTGTTCCTGGGCCGGGGTCAGATGTCCTGCAGCTCTGGTAAAGCATTCTCAATTACGACATTACAAGTGACAGTGTAAAGGATCCTTGACGTGTTGGAGCATTTTCATTATTCTGCCCAAGTCTCGGGACGGCACAGTTCCTGCAACAGTGCCTGTAGACAAGGTGCAAGAACTAACCTGTGTGATTAAAAGTCCATATTATTGTGCACACGCAGAGAAATCTTCACTGTTGGGCTGTTAGACTTGGATCTAGAGGACTGGCCATTCTTGAGCTTAAGAAAGAAAAAGAAGAAAAACTTTGACTAAGAGATTTGAGGAAGTTGAATATCTAAGTTCAGTGCCAAGAGTCTTGAGAGGTGCTTAATAGCATACCTGCACAGGGAGAGAAAGTCGAGTGTCAAAGTGATTCAGAGTATAGTGAACATAAAATTATATTAAGGGGTTGAAACTGGGAAATAAGAGGAGCAGCTAAACCAAAAATGTTTGTGGTGTCAAGTGTTACCTGGTGCGGTGGATCTTTTTTGTCTGAGACCTGAAGTTCCAGACTGGATGGACTTTGTGTATGCTTTAGTAGCTCTTACTGCTGGAATCGTGACTATTTTCCTGTGGCACCTGTTATGCAGGAGGCTGCATTTCTTAAAGCACCATGGTGTCCACATCCTGAGGTTGGTAAATGATGGTGGCAAAGGGTAGGAGCTTGTAGTGGTTTGATACTAACCGGGCGGAAAACCCAATTAAAGTGTAGTGGTTTTGAGTTTGCCAATCCAATTTAAGTGCAGTAATTTAAAATTGGGCCTATTATTTAGGACATTTCCTTCTGTAAGATAAGGATCAGGACAAGCAAAGCAGGCTCAAACTTTTAAAGAATATAAAGAAAGTTTTATTAACAGAACTAAAAGGGAAAAAAGAAGAAAAAAATGCCCAAATAATAAAAATTAGATTAAACCTTCAGAAAACCTCTCCTCCCCCCAAACTTCTTTTTCAGATATTTCCCCACTGCCAATGCAAATACACAAAATTTGATGTTTCTCAGTCAGTTTGCCACCTCTAGAATAACCTTTCTTCATTTCACTTAGAGAGCGGAGTCTCTCTTAGCCATACCATGGAGATTCTCCACAAGAAAACAGTTCTCTCATGGCTTCAGCATCACAGTGAATCAGCCGCCCGGGGTTACAGCATCTGACCCCTGTGAAAGTCCTTCCCACACCTTGCAGCCTTCCCACAGCTGCTTTCGTGAGCCACATCAGTTTATGGGATATAGTTTTAAGGATGAGCTGTTCTAATACAAAACAAAAGTTCTCTCATCTCTCCAAAGTCATCTTCATCTCTGAAAGCAAAGGTCATCTTCTCTATCCCTCCCCATTTAAGCTTCTCTTCAATTGCAGCCCACCTCTGCATCTGCTTGCGACTTAAGCATAAATACCTTTGCCCATGACTACTGTTAGAATTCCAGCCCCAAAGCTAAGGCATCTTACTGTTAGAACGCTCCAAGTCCCCCCATAAAATGTCATGAGTTACAGGAAACAGTCTGATGGGTCAATCACCCATCCTCCATAGCTTCACAAGAGAATTTCAGCCCCAGAGCTAGGGCATCTCCTCATCCTCCTCTTTCTTTAGTTCAGTTCTCTTGCTTCACTGACTTCAGTGTCTCGGTGTAGCTTTCTTTGCATGCTTTCACTCCTTTCTCTGACTCGGGAGAGAATCGGTGTCTGAAAGGTTAATCTTGTCCTGGGCCGGGCTGGTGGATGGTCGCCGGAGGAGAGTGAGGGAGAGGGCTGTTCTTCCCATGTTGTGCCAGCTGCATCAGGATTTTAGAAGTTGCGGCGAACCGGGGGGGGCCTCCCCCACTCGGCCAGGCCGAGGGAGGGGGGCTGCTGGAGGTGGCCAGAGGTGGGGGCCCAACCCAGCCTGGTGAATGGTAAAAGGGAGCCAAGCCCCATCGAGGGGGGGGGAAGGCTCGGCCCGGCAGATGGTAAAAGGGGGCCAGGCCCGCCCCTCAGGGAGCCAGGGGAGAGGGCCAGCCAGGCCGGCCCTGAGGCCTAGCCTGGCAAAAGAACCCCCTCCTCCACTCCTGTTACCTGTTGGAACGCGGGAAGCCAAAGAGGAAGTTCCAAGTGTCCAGCTCCTTAAATACTGTATTTCGCAGAGGGCGTACCTTAAATGTCATTGGCCCACAACACCCTGTCACGTCCAAAGGACCTGGCAGAGTGAAATTTACCTAGAACCCTGTCAACCTATGACAGAGCTCTGAACAGGTTTGCCTGATTGTTCATTGTCATTTGGTGAAGCTGTAGCACTTCTCAAGATGGCCACCAGAGCTGTGTTTCTGTGTCGTGAATATGCCGTGCTCTTTGTTTTGAAAGAAATTGGTGGAATACCTCAGGGGTTTCCTCTGGCTAATGGTGTTCAATCACATTTTGTTGTTGGCAGCTGTAATTACTTCGCACACATTCGTTATCATCTCACTGGGCAAAGCATTCCAGTTTTTGTTGGAAATATCTATCGTAGTACTGCTTTGTGAATTTCAGCCAATGCAGTGATGACCTCTTAAACAAAAGCTTTTGGAATATAAAGCGCAAGGGTGTTTTCCAACTCAGGTGGAATTTGCTTCTTCTTTCAGGTGTCCTGAAAAATGGCTGATGATATTGATATTGAAGCAATGCTTGAAGCTCCTTACAAGAAGGTGAGAAAAAATATGCTGGTGAGGTCCTGCTTACCTTAATTTAGCATTATTCATGAAACTACTGCTGAACTGTAAACTAACATCCCTGGAGCCCTCATGATTTATCTTATTGGACATGCATTACATGTAACTTTCAAGTTAATATATACTGTTAATGTAATTATATTGTGCAGTAGTTTCACTTCAGCGTGATGAATAAATGCCCATCTATCTCTCTTTGTAGACTTGCCTAACGATATCTCACCTCTACTCCCATGAATTCACCTTTGATTCCAGTGTGAACTGTCAATCATAAGGTAGTAATTGAGTGACGTATCGCTGTACCGTGGTCCCCTAGGTTAAAAAAGAAAACCACCAAACACAATCAAAACAAAACAAAACAAACCCACCCAAAAACCAACCAAACAAAACCAAAACAAAACCAAAACAAACCCCAGAAACGAAAATCCTAAAACCTTTCCTCTAAAATTGTGAAGTAGTTTGGTATAGCAACAAGGTGAATGCAGTGATTTGGGAAAACAGCAGGGTTCCAAGAATAACCTTTTCACCAGTCCCATGGCAAGTAAATATTTGAACAGTCTGCTCAGTGTGAGAAGAGTGGGACTTGCTTTTAATGCAGAAGGCTGCTGGCGGTTAATCTTTCAACAGGGCAGATGAAAATCAATTGCTGAGTGAACGAATTTACAGAAATTCTTGGATCCCTGAATAGAATGTTCTTAGCAAGTAAAAGACAGTATCACAGTCTGCGGTGTCATTCTAAAATAAGCTCTTGTATTCTTCTGTCCTAGTTGTTTAATTAGGAAATGCCAACTTTTGTGTGAAATTTTTATCAATTAGCTTAGTGATGACTTTCACTTAAACCAGCAGCAAATGAATACTGTCTTTTTTTGTTTTCCACCAGATGGTGGTGAAGTGTTAACAGACTGCATGCTTTAGCACTGATTTTGAAAGAAATGTATGTGAGTTTAAGTCTCCTAGGAATTGTGCTTTTGATGTAACCAATGTGATTAAACTGTAAAGCCAGTATATAAGTTATATAGCAGCTATTGTTAGTCTATTCTGCAGTGTTTATTACAACCATGTAATGAATTTTGGATGAGCATTTGTAAGTTTTAAGTGGTATATTTAGTTTATGTAATATTTAGCAGTTACGTTTACATCTTGAAGAGAAATTTGTGAACTGTTGTGTTAAAATTCTTGTGTCCTGGCTTAACATGGATATTTTCCATGTAAACAGGTATGGAAATAGGGAATGTTTAGGCTGGACTGGTGGATTATTGATGGCTTTCTTGGGAGTCGACATTACTAAAGCAGTGTGAATCCCTGTTTGCTTCAGGGCGAGATGTGTGACAGAGGTGACATCAAGCTCTTACAACCCTTCAACGAAAATGAGTGAAGATCTCGGAAATGGCATCCGTCACAGGAAATCCATAGTGGCTGGCTGCTAGTGTAGCCATGGGGCTTAGGCAGAGATATAGCCGTGGTACTAATCAGAGGGGCTCGCAAACACCTCAAACTTCCTCTTAAATTTTATAGAAATAACATTTAGCCACTTGAGTGCTGAATTCTACAGGATAACTTGCTCTCTAAACCATGTAAGGAAGTATCTACAATTTAATACACACTTTTAAATTATGTAAGTCTTGTATTTTGTAATTGTATGACTTAAATTTAAGCAGCAAAGTGGTTAAACATGCCTTCCTAAATTTTCTAAAGCTTTCCACATTAAACTGTAAACAAGTAATTTAGTATTAAAATGTTTGTTTTTTATTTTCTTATTCCTATTCCCATTACCCTTTGACCACTTGAAATATTTCCACTTCGTCCTCACGATGTTCTTCTATCAACCCTGCTTAGGATGAGAACAAATTGAGCAGTGCCAATGGCCACGAAGAACGCAGCAAGAAGTAAGTATTTTCTCAGCTCTCTACATTTGGGGAGAGGCTGCTGATTTTCATGGACTTGTGAATCCATGTCAGTAGTGCTTAAGGAAATAAATTGAAAAAGCTTGGCATTTGCAGTTGCAGCAATTTGGAAATTCTCTTTTGTTTACAAATGTAGTTAATACCCTTTGCAACTGATGTAATCAAAATTGTGGAAACACTTGGCATCAGATAAAAATACAGACGTGGTATGTTCAGCATATTTAAATTCTTTTTGTTACTTTGCGTGCAATATATGCAATGAATTTTGCATTTTAAAAATGTGTTTGTTGTAGAATTGTGATTTGGAGCAGTTGAAAGCAATTAAAGACACCAGTGCTTTCTTGAAGAGGTTTACGGTGTTGGATTGCCTTGCTCTATTCTCCGCATCCCTGCCCTTTGAAAACTTCTAAATTTATAATACAATTTTTTTAAAAAACAAGACTACAAGCCTGCCTTGTTCAGCAAGCATAATTCCAGGGTGTGCATGCCTGCTGATACCCAAAAGGTTTTTAAGTCTGTAAAAGAAGTTCCTTACCTTACAAGCATCATTTGGTGAAGAGATAATTGATGTAAAAAGAACAATTACGAAGTCGATAGCTAACTTGTTACTGTTTCGTCAACGGCGTATTGTGGAAATGCACTGAAGTCAGCATGTATGCTGTTGTCACCTGAAATCATACAGATGACATGCTGAAGGACTCCGAAAAAAGTTTCTTCTCAGGTCTATAAATATTTGGGAAATTATGAATCCTATTCCAAGATCAGACTTAGGTTGGAATCAAATTATCTAAAATTGATTATACTTTTTACCTGTGTTCTAAACAATATTGTGAAAATAATTTTCATGCTAAATACTGAGACCTCTAAAATCCCGTGAAAAGCAGCTGCTATCAATATTTTTAAGCCCCAGCAGTTCGTTTTCATACAGTTCTCCTTCCCCATAATCTTTAAAGAACTATTTTGTTTGTGGTGTGTGACAGTGTACTCTGCTGCTGAAGACAAAGGTGTATGTAGGGTTTGCAGGAGTTCTTGCTTTGCTTTAAAACAATCAAATTGTGTCCAGATGGTGTTCTTTATCTACTTCAGTTGGGCAAATACTGAAATAAGATTCAAACTGTCAGGAAAATCCACAGCAAACATCAGCAAGTTAAAAAAAATAACAATGTGCAGCTTTCAGTAATTGTCAAATTATAGTTAAATATCCCTTTTATTAATTGAAAGAATTAAGGACCTGCGATTTCAGTAGATGTCTGTACTGTAGGTCCAGCTCAATCATGATTTGAAGGCAGAGCGTGGATCTGGACTCCTGGGAGTCTTTGCCTGCAAAGCAGGTTCCCTCTGTTGGATAGGGAATAGCTGCTGTCATTGGTGAAGAGTGGCTGCAGTTACTAGTTACTGATACTGGCCAGTATAGTGAGCTCCAGGGAGTATTTTTCAGAGCTATTTTAATAGTGAGTATTTTAGGGTTTTATCTTTGGGAAATGTTGGTAAGTGATGGAGTAAGGAGAGGGACAGTGTGTGCCTAACCATCACAAACTGCATTACAGCAGGAAGTGTGCTTAAGTGATGCTGATGACACCACCCAGAAATACAGAATTATCAGAAATAGTGAAGCTTCTGAATATCAGGTTTTGATGCAGCAGCTTCTCTGTCCATACAAAAATATTAAAGAAACTAATGGACTATGTCAGATAAGAAAAAAAAGAAACATTCTAGTGTTTAAAACGTAATTGCAAAATGTTTGTTTTCAGAGATAAATACTAAGATGGTTTGAATGGGTCTTCCTAGGTGGATATTGGAGAGCAAAAGCTATTAGTAATGATTAGGCTCAGTTAGATGTGGTGGGTGAGAGATTTTTTTACTTCAGAAATTGAAACTAACTAGAAGTCTTAGTTTATACATGGCCGTAGAAAGCCACAGGGATGAACTTTTTGTAATCCACATGTGCTTTAAAAAGAGTTTTTAAGAGTATAAGTGACCACATTCAAAGAAGTTGGTATATGCAATCAGAAGGCCCAAAAGGAGGAAGAGGAAAAATTCAATGACAAAGGATGTTTCGAACTTCAAAAGTTTAGCAGCAAAGTTGATTATTTTGCTGTCTTAAATAATGGCTTGAGCATCTGTTTAGCATGTGTCTTATGTATACATACAGATGTATTTTAGAAACTAGGAGACTGTAAGCTTTGGTGGTCTGAGAAGGAGATGGAGGAAGAAATTTGTGAATAACCCAAATACAGTAATAGAACAGTTGCTCACTGTTTTTCAAATATGAGGTATAATTGACATACAGGTTTTAGAAGATTCAATTTTCTAAGTAAATGGGTAAAGTTACAAAAATCTGCAGTGTGCCTCAAACCTGTAACAGCCATAAACTTAAAAAAACAAGTGGCTTATTGAGTGGGAGTAGCAAGTAGGAAGCAGAACTCTTAAGCAGCGTGTTTAAGACTATTGGCAGGGAGTATTAAGAGGAAACAACCTTCCTTTCCCCCAGACTTGCCACTTCCTTTCTATTTTTGTTGTGTTTTGCTTTACTTTGCTATATAATTTATTCTTAGAATCGTGAAGCTGTGTTTGAAGTATGTTTGAATGCCGCATGAAGTACTGCAACTACTATGTACTAGATCTAACACAGGAAATGTGTTTTTTTAGTCCTTTTACTCTTCAAAAGCATTCCCTAGCAATTAAAATGAAAATAAAAATGTGCTGTTGCAGACTTTATGTGGCTCCTCATAGAAGATTGCTGACATGCTTAGCCACCTATTTAACAAAAAAAAAATGTATGAATACCAACAGGTAGAAACTTCTCAAATCAGTGTCTGTGACATCAGAGGAACTGTGGAATGTGGAGTAAATAACACTGAGCTACGTGTGTAAATGAAGTTGCACTTTTCTTTGTCAGGAGAAAAAAGAGCAAGAGCCGAAGTCGAAGCCATGACAGAAAGAGGAGCAGAAGTAAGGAACGCAAACGGAGCAGAGATCGGGAACGGAAAAAGAGCAGAAGCCGGGAAAGGAAGCGGAGCAGGAGCAAAGAACGCAGACGCAGCCGGTCTAGGAGTAGAGATCGCAGATTCAGAGGCCGCTATAGAAGTCCCTAGTAGGTTATTTGTTTAGAGTTGCATGTGTGCTGCTTCAGTGTTACAATGTGGAAGGTTAAAGTTTCACTCTCTGCTTTCTACATTGGTCAGTAATTATCTTAGAAAATAAGGTGAGAGATTAAGTTTGAAAAATGTCAATAAGTACAGAGAGAAAAAGAGGAAGACAGTAATATTCCCCTTCTAGTTTCCATTCTTAGCCAAACACAGAGATGGAAAAGCAAATGACAGAATATGTACCGCTGACTGGAAAACAAGGTTTATCACAAAATCAACATAACAACCAAATTCTCTCCATTTCCTAACTATCTTAAGTGTATGAACTTGATGGTTTAACTGTCAAAAAATTAATAGTAGTCTGTTAATTTGGTTACAGTCTATTAATTTGGCTCGTAACCCTTTTTTTTTTTTTTTTTTGTATTGCTAAAGATTTTTACTGTCTTCCTGTTCTTAAACATTAAACTCTGTACGTGCATATTCACACAAACACATTCCATGTTTATGCATCCAGACTGGAAGCATCTTGTCTTAGCAATGCCCATGTGTTGCATATTTGCCCTGCTTTTTTCTCAGACTTGTTTAGAGGCTGACAAGAATTCTTTTGTTCCTCTCAGATATTTGGCTTGATAGAACTTCAGCAATAGGTAGTTCCAGACATTTGTAAATCAATTCTCAAAAGGTGTTTTTTCGTCAGGATCATTTCTGATGGTTTGTACTGTGGCTCTCCCCTTTGCTTCCCATTGCCTCTTTCTGCAGAAACACAGTGAGAACTGAGCTGTATTGTTGACCATCACTGATTACCTGAGGCTGCTCTTTGTCTCTGCTGTTGCGGGTCTCATCTCAACCATTGTCAAATCTTGGAATGCAAGATCATGTAAAAAGAAGGCATTTGAAAAGGATATGTTTTTTTTAATCATGACATGTAATGTCATCCATGATAGAGAAATCTCTCAAGATGTTTGAGCAGACAGTATTTACCTTCTGATAAATTGTAGGCTTGTGCAATTTTATGCACATGAATGTTTTTCTTGGGGCTTTTTGTAGTCTTGGATTACAAACAAAACTTCTGAGGTCTCAGGGTCTCACTTTGTCCTAAGTCACCTGGATGTTGGCCTTTTTGTAATGAAAACCTACTGCAGTTCCTGGGTCCTCTAATGTGCAGTGGCATCCTGTGCATCATCAGTCCTGTGTACGTGGGGATCATAATATATCAGCCCTGCTTGTCCTTTGTCTTGAGTATCAGAGCCTCTGTACATTGCTCCGGGCTTCAGCTGTGAAGATTTCAGCAGTGCAGAGTTGAATTGTTTTCTTACAACTCTTTGGCACCTGTAAGATTAGCTAGTTGGGTTATGCCAATGTCACTGTTGTGGCTCAAGATACAGAGGACCTTGATCAAAAACTTCAGCCTTCTGTATATGGAGCCTTCTAGTCTCCTTACCTCCAGTGCAGTATTGTGTGGAGAGGATGTCCTTTGTTTCATCTTGTTGTTGGGAGTTGCTCCATTCTCCCACCTGTGTTGGAGGATTTTATTCTTTGTTTTTGTTGTTGTTACTGGGTGAGAAGGTTTTTCACCTGGAGAAATTTGGGAGTTCCAGTGTTCTGGTCTTCCAAAATAATTTCCTCAAGTAGAGGTTGAAAGTATTGATGTTACTACAATAACCCATGCCAGTTTTAATGCACCGAGATATGTTATGCCAGAAAGGTAAGTGGTTGCAAGGGATCTTTTTTGCTATCCTGACACTGTATCGTAGCTGTTCTGGGTGATATCTCTGATGTTGAGACGCAGTGTACAAGAAGCAGGGATAATGTAGTATGCTCTGAGGATACATAGTTGCGCTTATTCATTTCATAGTTTGTTTGCTGCTTCAGTTGCCAAATCATTGTTTTCATTTAACCAGGTAGAATTCTAGTGTGTTTAGGTGGTTTAGTGGAAGACTGGTATAGGGCAAGCACATGTATCCCAGAAGGTTTGGTGTTGACTGTTGGCAGTCAGCAAGCAGTTGCTGTCATTTAGTTGTAGATGATGGATGGTCCTGTTAAAGTGATAAACATGCTACTGTGATACCAGAATTCTAGTTCTGGTTCAAAAGGTGTGAAAGAGAAGGACCTCAGAAGATGCGATTGTGAAGAGGTCCTGTTCAGGGCTCTTGAAATGCAGAGACCCACCTTTAAATCTGTATAACAGATGCTGAATTTCAGGGAGACAAGAACTTTGGAGATAAAGCTTCCCATATCACCAGCCACCTTTGGATCTACCAAAACTGGGCTTTCATTTGAAGAAGTCTTCTCTGTATCAGTGCCATAAGCTCAGTGTTTCAAAAGTGACTGCCAGAGTACTCTTGCTGGCTGGAGGGTTTATTTCTGGCATCTCTCCTTGTGCGGCTATTCCAGTAGTTCTGGGTTGGAGTTACTGCTGACAGGGTTGAAGCTGACTGCAGCATCTAGATCAAAATGCTTTATGGGTTCTATTTTATCTTATTTTTTACTCTTCCTCTTCCTTGTGATCTCTCTCATGAGCTTTATGAAGGCTCGTTTTCCAGCTGATATCTGTAAACTGAGATGGTTTTGCTGCTGGGAGCAATTAGGAGGTGTCTCAGCAATAGTGAGAAAAGAGTATGGTATAGGTAGTTCTGAAGGAAAAAGAGAAGAGAGTGCTGCAGAGAACCTGAAAACTTCGAGTTTGTCACTTTAGGCTTGAAATTGTGGTTAAATGCTTTAATTTTTTAAAATCAGGTGACTGGCTTGCATTGTTTAGTGTTCACAGATGTTTTTTTCTCATGTTATGTTCACATGTGTTGTCTCTTAAGTGTTACATAGTTGTATCATTAGGTCTCTTAGGAGAAAGAGCTTGACTGAGTAGTCTTGCTTCTACATCTGTCGGGCAAATCCCAGGTGCTGCTAAGGTACAGTAGAAGTCATTTTGACCATCCTGTTTCTATTCTGAAACCTAGAATTTAATTTGAACAAAGCTGTTAGGAAAACAGGTTTATTACAATGACGACTGAAAGTTCATTGTGATTCTCCTGGACTTCGTTAGCCAAAGTTTACCTTGTCTAACATTGTTTTTTCGGAGTCTTGAATGTGAATAAGCAGGTAAAAGCTGATAATTTGCTGGCTGTCTTCTGACCTGACCGTTGTTGGGCCATAGGTTTTGTGAAGGTGTGTTCTTTGGCTGCACACAGGACTTTGGCTTACAAAGAAGGTGACTCCTAGACATAGAGATTAATGGCTTATGACATGGTGCTTCTGTACAGGTTAGCAGCAGCTGGGCAACAATTGTAGAGACAGTAGAAGCAAATAAGAAACTTTACTTGAGATCTACAGCTTTACAAGCAAGTCTCCTTAGAAAAACACTGGGAGAATACTGTCGAAAAGGGATTTTGAGGGAGTAACTTGGGCTCTCACCTTGCCCCAGGCAGCCTTCTGCTTGGTCTGTTCCAGTGGTTTGGGGTTCTTAATGTTGCTCTAATGGAGTTCTGTAAATAAGATAGTACTAGTCAGGTGTGAAAATGGAGATTTTTGGAGTTGTGGTGGGTTGCGGGTTTTCCCTGCCCTTTTTTCTTCTTCCTCCCCTATGCCCTCCCCCTCTGCATGTTTGAAAACTGTTACTTCTCAGTTGTTTGTGTTTTGATTTTGGTTTTCATTAGGTTTAGACAAATACTTACAATATTTCTTTCACCATTTCCTTGAAAACTCATGGTCTTAATTATTTCATATTGTTTAGTTGGTCTGCGTGTTAGTATTCTGGAGTCACTGTAATTGGTTTGTCTGGCTGCATTTGAATTGAAATGGAGAGCACAGTGTTTTACATCAGATGTGAAGGTGCAAGGTAATCTTATGTCTGATAAGAAGGCAGCCTCTGGAATTAGTACCAGTATTTCCAGATGCAGCTTTTGGCAGTTGTGCCATAGATACTGAAGACCCTGAATGGACACTCCCAGCAATAATTTGTCTGGACTTGAGCAGGAAATGGAGTAATTCATCCTAGGCAAAAAAAAGTCTGGTTTTGATCAGTAGTGATCTCATCTCAACGTGTGCCTGTGTTTTATGTCTTATTTTCTCTTAATAAGTAGTTATCTTCTCTTAATAAGTAGTTTCTAAATGGTCTTTTTTCTTTATTTTTTTTCCAGTGTTGTACAGGGCCGTATTTCCCTTGCTTTAACCTGGCCAGCACGGTTTTGGATCTTGGCCCACTACTTCCACCTGTGTCATGACATGTTTAAAAAATGAGCATCCTCTTCCTTGTGATGGATGCTGAGTTTAACTATAAGCATTACTGCTCCACTCAGGAGCAAGAAGACATTTTTCAGACAAATTGCATGGCCCAATGGATTTAGTGGAAGACCACTTAATGTCTTCAGCCCACCGTGTCTTTCAGGGTGTTCCACATCAGTTTGTAGCCACAGCAGAAAGAACCAATTGTGTACAGATGGAAAGCCAAAGCCCAGTGCACAGCATTCAGTCTGTGCATCAGTGCCTCTGCGCTTGGTGGAGATACAGGAAGAATGTTAACAGGTGTTGTTCTTCGCCTTTTGAACAACTCTCTAGCAGGAGATCAATTTCAGGAAGAGCACAATAAGACAAATCTTACTGCTCATGTCACAGTCTGTTCCTGTGTGTCCCGTTAACTAGTGAGAGGACTGTCCTTAACATGGAAGCAAAGGGCAGATTACAATTTGTTCTAAGAGACTCTGTGACACCTGGAGAATTAAATTAGATTCAGTCAAGAGATTGGATTCCTTTTGTGGTTACGTGTCTGTATACAGCTGACTACTGGGTTCACTGCTTCTGTGATTTGATGGCCATTAGGAACTTTAAGGAAGCTTCATTTACGTATTTGTAGCACTTTAGTGGTGAGAGCCGAGACAACATTAGTGAATGGGGAACGTGTCCCTTGCAGATGTCTGCAGGGAGCCACTTTGGTTTGCTCTTGCACCCTAAATTTCATGGAACTTCCAATTTTAAAATGTTACACTCGAGCAGGTAATCCTACCAGCACCGCTTGGTATACAGCTCTGAGGCTGAGTTCCAGGCCATGAATGTTACACTTTGCAGTCATAAGTATGTGGACAAAAAAACAGGTGAGAATGGTTAGCTCAGAATAGTTTGCACATGCAAATGTGCTGTGGCTGACTGGCTCATGAAGAGTCCTGAATATTCTGGCATTTTGTGATGTAGGTGAAGATGAGAGGGGAGCATATTCTGTGCCTTATCATCTGAAGTGCTGCATGTATTGGTAACCTATTGATAATCTTATGCATGCTGTGAGTGCTGCTAATGGAAATGCTGACTGGTTCAGATGCAAGGGTGGGTGAGCACTTGCAGTGTAGTGTGAGTACAGACAGGAAGTCTTGAATTCAGGTACTCAGGTGTCTTGTCTTTTCTTCTGCCATAGTTCTGGTCCAAAATTCAACAGTGCCATCAGAGGGAAGATTGGTCTGCCTCACAGCATCAAATTAAGGTTTTTGTCTTTTCTCTGTTTTTCATTGCATCATTAATAGGTTTTGTTTAGAATCAGGGGTGGTATCCTTGAAGGTTTTTTGTAATCTCGTTGATCTTTCTTTTTAGCAGACGTCGTTCCAGAAGCAAAAGTCCTTTCAGAAAAGACAAAAGCCCTGTTAGGTATGACTCTTTATGTTTGTTTGGGTTTGTTTGTTTTTGTCCAGTTGGAGTGGAAAAGTGATGGTGAAATAATGCATGACTACTTGCTCTCCAACTTATACTCAAAAGTGATGCTGGAATTCATTCAGAAGGCCAGTGAAAGAAGAGCAGTGATAATATGTTGCTTTCTCCCCTTGTCATAAAAGGTTGTAAATAATGTCAGTTTGCAAAACAAGTCTTGCTTGGTTTGTTTTTTGTGTTTCTGTATTTTCAATCTTTTCTCCATTAATTGTGATTTAAATTAGCTTTTCTGCTCTAAATTGTACTTAATTATCTAGAGTATGGAATGGAAAAGTACAAATGCTTCTTTTTGCTGTTCAGTATTTATTCGTGTTATTTGTGGAGAGGCTGTATGCCTCTGCAATCCAGGAGCTGCTTATCCATTCTTAGGCTTCTCATTTAAGGGAATAGGATTTAGATAGCTGCTAATGAGATTATTCTCTTACATTAATGCAGTTAAATTTAACCAATCTCATTTTGTTTTTCGATAACTAGCAAACTCGTACTGAGATAATTCAGTAAGAGTTAATTGTAACAGATAATTGTGTTTTCTCAGTGATTAATATCTATGTAATTATTTTAATAAAAGCATATACTACATGGCTGGAAACTCAATCCAGGATCCACCATGCTACTTCTTGTGTAACTTGTACTTGAGTGCAAGTTAGATTTGTTTAGAGTTGAAGCTTTAATACGTTAAAAGTGGTGCATCTAATTTCAGCTAATAGTTCAGTATTGAAATAAAATTATTCTAGTTCTTAATGTGTCAAGGATGAAAGTAATTCACTATTCATACTTCTTTATGGGTTAACAAGCTGAAAGTATGAAATGAGGACTGGTAGTTCTATTTACATGGGTGTCAGTCTTGTTTTATGCAGTGGCTGTAGTGACTCTAAAGTGACTGTGTAAATGCAAGATGCGAGTTGGCAAAGCCTAGCTCACACTGCTTGTCTGAGAATTTGGACAGCTGGTCTGTGCTAGTTCATCCTGTTTGCCTTTGTGTTCTTGTCATTTCATCCTTTTTATGAAAAGGACATGCAAGCTCCATAGTGGTAGTGGGTACCAGTTCTGGACAGTAGCAAAATGGTACCTCTGTTTAGTTGGGGCTTCTGCACATAAAATTGAATTTTTCAGTCATATTTGATGCTCACAGTTGAAATAGGATATTCAGTCATGTTATAACTTACCATGTTAATGTTTGGTATTCCCTTCAGTTCTTAACTCTGCCTTTTTTTAATACAACAGGCATATTTTTTTCCCATCAGACTGTGAAGTACTGATTATTTAGTGTTTCATGTATGGTCCAGAGATGAGTTATCTTAATTCAGTTTATTTTTTAACTGAATTTTGCTCTTTCCAGAGAACCTATTGATAATCTTACCCCTGAAGAGAGGGATGCTCGAACAGTGTTCTGCATGCAGTTGGCTGCAAGAATTCGACCAAGAGACCTGGAAGAATTTTTCTCTACAGTAGGGAAGGTAATTGATAGGGAAATTAAAATGATTCACTTGTACTGTCTCAAGCTGTCCTAGTACAACTGAGTACAGGATCAGGATTTTTTCAGAATTGTAAGCATGTGGATTTCTGGAGCTTCCTGTACCTGTGCAAAGGGAGACTAATGATGAACTAATTATTAAAAGCTTTGAACACGAAAATGTAGTTTCTCGGTAGTTCGTTGTTAATGTGGCATAAGGTAAAACATGTTGATGCAATTCTGACTCAAACAACTTCATTTTTCATATTTTCTTTTTTCAGATAGGTCTGTTAGTTATAGTGTAACTCCCAAATTCATGTAACTTCTAAGTTGGAAAAACTTCATTTGTTCTATCAGCTGTAAGGTTCTGGTGTGAAGCATTAGAGTGCTGCACATTCTGTCATATATTTGACTTCAAACAGCAGTTTTAATGCTAGCTTGCCTCTGGGATATGTTTGTTAAAAAAAGGTGTATACTGCTGTAGATTTGCAGTATAATTAAAGCTGTTGCTTTGGCAAATAATTCTCAGTATTAATACCTGTCTAAGAAATAAGCTGCATTAGGTTTTTTTCCTTATCTCTAGAAGTATTTCCATCTCTATTCTTGCCTTCCAGGTTCGTGATGTGCGAATGATTTCAGATAGAAATTCCAGACGTTCAAAGGGAATTGCTTATGTTGAATTTGTTGATGTTAGCTCAGTGCCCCTGGCAATAGGACTGACTGGACAGAGAGTCCTGGGTGTACCTATCATAGTACAGGCATCACAGGTAAGGAATTGTAAACCTCGTTTCTGTTCATGCGGAGTTATGCCTCTTGTATCTTGATGAGAAACTTAATGTTTGAAGATTTGGTTACCACTGAATGTTTGGAAGACCTTAACAAGGATGATTATTAAAGCTAGATATAAATGGACTTTTGTTTCCCATAGATAAGAGGCAAATTAAAGTGATTTGAAGTTATATAAAGGCATTAGGAAAATACAGATCTTAAGCAAGTAGTAGTAAAGAAATTGTTAGTAGTTACACAGAATTGAAGGCTATATTGTATATGCTTTCCAGATTAATTTACTAAGTAGAAGCCAGAATTCTGCATGAAGTTGTTCAATTTGAAGGTTTTTTGAATCTCTTGTCTCTGTACTTGGTCATGGTCTTGGGTCTTGTAGCTCTTAAGTTCAAGTCTGATAAATAGACTGCAGATCATGCAACAACTTCTGTGTGTTTGGTGGATCTTCTAGTTTAGATCTGATAGATACTTACTTCTCATGTTAGGGGTTTTTATTAATTTCTTACAGAAGGTGAATTTTTATTTTCTCCTTAGGCAGAGAAAAACAGAGCAGCAGCAATGGCGAATAATCTGCAGAAGGGCAGTGCTGGTCCTATGAGGCTCTATGTGGGATCATTACACTTCAACATAACTGAAGATATGCTTCGAGGAATCTTCGAGCCATTTGGCAGGGTAAACTTTAATTTGGCATGTTGTGTTAGAGTAGTTTGTTTGAAAAACTAAGCTTAGTTCACTTGCAGCTTCTGGGAAAAATTCAGCTTCACACTCACAAAACACTTAACGCTTTCTTGCACTGCTGTGCACGTGCATCCAGAGGCCTTAGGCATCTGGATAGTGTTGGAGAGCAGATGAGAACTTGGATTTGTGTTGTTGTCCAGTGAATTTGAATGGCAGGTCTTAGAAAGCTCAGAATTCAATGAATACCTGAAATTAAGGAACAGGAAAAAAAAAAAAACCCCGAAAACCGAACAAATTCTCTATGGTTGTATCCTGCTCCGGCAACTTGTAGTATCTTTTCCTTCCAGGATTGCGAATGGGAGCCCCGTTTCACGGGTTAAAGCACAAAACAGAACTGAGGCTGAGGTCTCTAAGAATCATGCTATCTGTCATCTGTTTCTGACAACTTTCTGCTGCAGCTTTAGCTGATGTTAAGGCCATGACTTAACGGCCATAGACGTAAGACTAGCAGTGTGTCCTATACTGCTCTGACTGGGCCCATTCTCACTCCTGAGCGTTGGGCAGCAGGATGCAGCATGGTACTAAGTTTATGTAGAGAGAATTACGGAAGTGAGCAGGTAAAATCTGAAGTTTCCTGTGGAGTTACAATACATGTTAGCCCTACTGTGCTGCAGTACTGGGGTATATATCATTTAGATAGGGGAGAAGTTAGATGTTCAATATGCTTCTTAATGGGTAAAATAACAGAAGTCTGTTAATGTTTGAGGTTTTTGCATACTGTCTTTGGATATGAACTCTGCCTTGTACATATAGTAGCAATGCTTTTCACATTGCTTTATTCAGACTCAGTATGCATCCGTTTAAATCTCTTGTGTAAAACGCTGTAAAATTGCTACAATTGATTAAATTTTAATCCACATTGCTGCTACCCTGGTGGTTTGGAGTTTTTTTTTCCATCAAGGTCTGGCAGTAGGATTAAGGTAGTTTAGGAGGCTTCCATGGAGACCTGTGAAGATCTTTCCTTCTTATTCCATGTACTACTCCAGTCCTTCCTAATGCTACTTTATGGCTAATGGATAACTCAGCGATGTGTTTTAAATTCAGTAACTGTAAACTTCTAGGAGTTCCCACATACCAGTAGTTATTAAAATATACAGCTTTTTCTTAAAGACCCTGGTCAGTCATGCAAACTGCTTTTCTTAGCTTGTAAAACAGAGTTTCTCTGCATATGAGGTGCCATGATCAGTGTTTCAGTTACGATCTGATCACGTCTGCATGCTCATTTTGCTAGAATTCTGCATCAGGACCAAGCCTCTACCTGTAGCTGAGCTCAAAACCCTTATGTTTACCTGCTTCTCTCTTACTATCCAAGTACCTATTTAGCTGTCTGTATACTAAGTTTGAAATGAGGAAGGAATGAGAAACTGATTTAAAAAAAAAAATAGTAGTTTCACATTCATGTATGTGTATTTGACAGGCCTGTTGTTGTGTTGTGTTGTGTTCTGGTATCTTGGGGTTTGTTCCAAAATGTCTGATAATAAATAGCTTTATTCTTATCTTTAGATTGAAAGTATTCAGCTCATGATGGACAGTGAAACTGGACGCTCAAAAGGATATGGATTCATTACGGTATGACTAGAATTGCCAGGTTTCTTAGACAATTTCTGAGTGTAACCTTGCCGTGTAGCAGAGTATCTCTATATGTAAACCTTCCTGTGTTTATCTATGTGGTTATATAGTAGCAATCTAAACATAAAAAACTAAGCAATCTAAATTTGTTACATATGCACAGTAGCTACTAAACTGCTACTTCATATCTCTGTATATCTCATTTTAGAAGCGTCATGTTGCAGGATGCAGCACTAGGTTTTTTCTGGTTTTGACAGTTGTCTGGGTATTGTGAATGAGCAATGAATGTGTTTAGATGGGAATAGTTTCCTTGGTAGTCAGCACCTACAAAAGCAAATGCTACCTTCTGCAGGCAAAGACGCTAGTAAAGACTGGTGTTTTTTATAGCTGAAAATAATCAAATTTGAGCTTTTCAGGGGAAATAGTCTTTTTAGGCTGAAACATTCAGTTGAAAACATCTTTCCTCTTTACCCTCAGGTACACAATTTTGTGAACTTGAGTTTCTTGACTGACCTGGCAATTTGTCATGGGGGAAAAAAGTCTCGGCTGGGACCTCTGGCACGTGGACACAAATGAAACCAAACTTACTATATAGTTCATACTCGATGGTTTTAACGCTGATAAAATGCTTGTATGTTTATTTTGATGTTTCACAGCATAAAACAGAACATCTGTTAGGAATAACCAGTAAATACCATGGCAGTTGTAAGGTTGCAAAGGAAGTGAGTGTCACTCTTGAAAGAGAACCGCAGCCATGACTTCTGTTGGTTGCGTTATCTAGACTCTATAACTTCAGCAATATGTTTAAATATATAGTACCTAACTGTGAGAAAGTAAATACCAAAATACGCGTGTGTTTGGTTTAATTGAAAAATACCGAGCACATTTACATTAGTTTGTTTCTGTTACCTTAAAGAATTTCTCCTATTTGCGTAAATGTGGGTATTACATACAGTAGAAGTGTTGCTGAATCCTGTGGGCAGTATTACTGAATTAGTGTTTTTCCAATCTACAGTTCTCAGACTCTGAGTGTGCCAAAAAGGCCTTGGAACAACTCAATGGATTTGAGCTGGCTGGGAGGCCAATGAAAGTCGGACATGTAACTGAGCGTACTGATGCTTCCAGTGCTAGCTCATTTTTGGACAGCGATGAGTTGGAACGGACTGGAATTGACTTGGGAACAACTGGTCGCCTTCAGCTGATGGCAAGGCTTGCAGAAGGTGTGTGCAATGTTGAATAACAAGTATGTGAAGAAGTTTGCAGAATTTGAATTAAAACACTCCACAGAACTGTTACGATAAGTGTATGAAACTTCTAAATGCATGGTATTTTTTTTCTTTTGACAACACGAAGATTTCTGGTACTTCTGTTACTGCATCCCCTAACTGAGTGAAAGGGCTTGCTCCAAGGTCTCTTTGTGTTCTGTTCCAGGTACTGGTTTGCAGATTCCTCCAGCTGCACAGCAGGCTCTGCAGATGAGCGGATCTTTGGCCTTTGGAGCTGTGACAGGTAAGAAATGATGACGTATATATATTTTTTCAAGTTACTTTATGAATTTGAGATGAGGTACTTAACTATGTTTTTTGATCTTTTAAAATGAGAACACAGGTATTGCAACATGTTTCACAAACTGTAAACCACTGCAAATCCATAAGCAAATAACTAGTGACAGTATATCACAATTTGGATGGGTGTGATTTGATTCTCTTTGCATATTTTTGCAAATCTGTTGTTTTTCATCCCAAACCTTGATCTCTTTACTATTCTCTGTGCTAGTAGGGATTTGTAGGTTCTACTGCAGTATAAGTGTTGACTGTTAAAAATGGCAGGCTCCGAATTGGAAGGGGATTGACCCCTTTAGAAAAACCAGAGCTGTACGAGGGGCAGGAAGGTTATTAGGACTTTACAAGGGATATATCACAAAGATGGCAGCAGCTTTTTTACAGCGTATATCCTGGTGAGGAAAGACATTTTATGTCAGGGAATAAGTGTGTTGCTTGGATTTGGCTGTAGTTGTATGTGGTTTTTGCAGGTGGGTATGCTGGAATGAGGCTGAGGGATGTGATTGCTGCTGCTTAGTTCATAGCTGGCCTGAAAAGCAAACTATTCATGGGGTCTTCAGAACTAGAGCAGTGAGTAACCTCCTTGAAGATTACTTCTTTTGGCTACTTTTGATTAATCCTATGAACAAAGGGTATGAAACTGTCACAAATAACCAGATGCTTGAACATGTGGGAAGTGTCAGGAAAATAGCAAAGAAAAGCTGGCATTGTTGTTTGCCTTCCAGCAGAGCTTGCGATGGAAATGATTCAGACTTAATAAGATAGGCCTGAATCATGTTACTGAAGGTCAGGTACAGTCTTAAGAAGAGCATACATGTGAAGCTGTAGACAGTTGCTAAAAGAATGTCATAGATATGTTCTAGAGATGTGTTCTTGGAAGGAAAAGGAACTGGCCAGTGACAGAAAAATGTTGGTTATCTGTTTGAGAAGGATGAAAAACGTACAGTGGTGAGGAAAACGTGTATTTAGTCCAGAAAGAGAAGGAAAGGTAACCACCACTGAAGTTAGATCAACATTAATGCAGGTTATGAAGTGGTGTGGCAGTCTTGTGTAGAAACACATGTCGGCAATTAGAAATGAGAGTAGTGTTTTAAAAACAACACCAGTCCTTTTCTTCTCCCCCATTTGAAACACACAAGGTCAAAAAAATCCAAGCTCGCTAAATCAAGAACATGGCCAAAAGTGTCTGACACATCTGAATGGTTCAGGTAGCATGGAATCAGCCTGAGAAAACATGGCTGCGGAGAAATAAATGATGAGGCTGAATACAGGTGTTTGAAGACGATGCATGTTTAACAACTGTAGAAATAAAGGTGGTAGGGGAAGTATTGTTCATTCTACTTGTATTGTACAAAAGGAATAATGCAGACATGTGCAACTTAAGTAACTTTAGAAAAAGATAAAGCTTTTTGCTGCCATAGAGTCATGAGCTATCCCCAAAGTGAGATTTGGTTATGGATTAAAGATCTCTTTACTCTTGTTAGAGAAAATTACTACCAGGAATTATGTCATTGTGGGAGACTTTAACTTCCCCGATACAGATTGGAGAAGAATTGCTAGTAATAATGGTGGGGCCCAGATATTCCTGGATGTGATATCCGACAAATTTCTTCATCAAACTCTCACTGACTCATGAAGAGGGGATGCTATTTTAAACTCAATTTGGTAAGTAATGAAGATGTTATGGATGAGAATAGAAATGAGAATTGACTTGAGGGATCATGAGTTGCTCACTTTTAAATGGAAGGATACACAAACAGCTCTAACTGATGGTCAAAGAAACAAGGCAATTAAGTCATCTGGTCTGAGTAACTCGGGTGTTTGAACAGGCAGGATGTGAAAAGTTTCTTCTGTTTCACATTGCTAATGCTGTGTTGGATCTGTATTCTACAGAAAGGAGAAAAAGTTCTGTTAGTGTGGGTTCCACACTAAACCTGGGTGATCAGCTACCTCAAAAGAAATAAGGAATTGCCACACAGCCTATGAAGGATAGGAAAAAGGACTGATAATAAAACAATATTTTTAGTTTGGGAAACATAAATAGTTAAAACATAAAGTTAAAAGATAAAAAGATAATTGATAATTGTCTGCCAACAGTCAGATTGAGTTAGACATTGTAGAAGTCATGAAAGCAATAGATGAAGGTTTACCAACTCTTGAAGAAAAAAAAACTAAGGAGGTGGAATTCAGGTGAATGAAAAACTACTCCCAAGGTGTTTCTACGTATTTTGTTGCCTCAGTTTGTAGTGGGGACACTGGTCATAAAGTTTGGTATTTGAGGAAGGTAAGCTAGGAATATGTAGTGAAAAAAAAGAAAAGAAAAAGAAAATTATTCCTAAGGTAGAAATGAAGCTAAAAGTAAGAGGCTAATGTAAACAGTTCAGAGGAGTAAAATTCCCATGAAATGAGTGAGGGAATACATGCGTGAAACATGAGGTTTCATCTCTGGTATTGTCAATAAACATTTTAAGTCTGTGACATGGTATATAGCTGAAATATGTAACTAAATTACGTACACTTGAAGGAAGAAGAATGTGGTCTGGCCAGATTCTGGTCCTGTTACTGACTAGACTTTGCTCCTTCTTCAGAAGTCATACTAAAGAACAGTAAACGGGAGAATGTTACAGAAGTATAGCATACTGTCAGAAACTGGATTTAAAGACCAACAGTCTTTGATGAAACTGCCTTTCCTTGGCAGAGGAGGAGCAGTAGTAGAACTCTTCTTGCTGATCTTTGGACTCCTTTCATTTGGAAGTTATTAAGCTGGAAAAGTGGGTAATATAGGAAGTAGAAGGTGTGTGAAGAAGCTGGCTCAGAGAAAGAAGGATTTTTTTACAGGTGAAAACTGGGAAAGTTGGAGGCTGTTGTTAAAGCCAAAGTTTGGGTGTTGGGCTGGTCTTGTGTAATATTTACACGAATGAAAACGGTCAGCAGTAGGAATGAGGTGAATAAATGCGTAGGTGCTGTCGACAAGAAATTCTTCGGATGTTGTATATTGTTCACCTCTTCAGGGTTGAATCAAAATCCAGTCACATAGTCTGGGAACTTAGCAGTGGAAGAATGGCCAAGGAGGAGAAAAATATCTAAAGACTTCAGTTTATTGGTGCCAGAATATGACCTGGCACCATGATACATTGTTAAAATATCAGCTGTGTTCTTAGAGGCAAGCATGCCTGAGCATCTGAGGTGTAACGTATACATCCACAAACACTTCTGATAATCCATGTTCAAGAGGGAGTCAATCAAACTAAAATAGGGAAGGTAGAGAATTAGTTTGATGGGACACTTGAGAATTCGGCCATTATTCCTATGGAGAAAATTCCAGCAGGAAAAAGAAGTTGAAGGTGAACAGTTGTAGCTGTGTACTCCCTGTTCTCTGGCTGAATGTAGGAGATTTAAAATAATCAGCCTATAGAATGTTCTTCTACTGCTTTGTGGGACAAAGCATTCTTTACTTGTGGAAGGAGCTATCTGTTTATGGAAAAAATGTAATGGTGCAAAAGAGGAAGGGATAGGTATTATCATCCTGGACCTCCATTTAGTCTCTGTTCTCTTTTAAGTAATGACTTGGGACACTGGGCACTACTTGGCAGGCTTTGACCTATTTAAAGCCATCTGGATTTCAAAATAAACTTTTTATTTTAAGGACAAAATGCTTTGATAGATATGTCTGTGTTTCTGGTTTCTCTGTACACTAAGCATGTACCTCCATCATGCTAAACTTGCTGCTCTTACAGGTGATATATAAGAACATACTGAAGAAGTTACTTTTATCTGAATTTGACAGATGTATTCATTTTAGTTTCCACATGCTATTTAAAACTGCATGTAGAGAAACATGAATTGACAGTAAAGAGTGGCAATGAATTTCTTAATATTGAGTGATTTTAGAAGTGAGAGGAAAGGACCATTCTTCAGTCATGAGCAACAAGAGAATCCAGTTAGTTGATAAAAAGATCTGGTGAGCAGTGAGTTATGTTTCAAGGGTGGTAGATAATTAACCCGTGAAACTGTTGCACAAGATAGTGGTAGCTGACTTTGCTGTGTTTAGAACAGATCTTACTTGGCCCTGGACAGAATTTACATTGATGACATGTGTAGGTTTACCACGTTAGGTGCAGGAATTCTGGAGCATTTGGCTGTAGAGCCTCAGGCTGACCTACATAGACAAGTTCAGCTGGACATGATTGATTGGAATTGCAGCAGAAAAAGTGTCTGTCCTCATCTGAATTGAGAGAGTTCGGATATTTGCGGATTTTTTTAAAACGCCATTGTTTTCAAAAGAGTTTGAGTATTAATTAACTGGGTAATTAGTTACAGATCTGGCCTAAACCATGCCGTTTCTGCAGAGAATACAGGCTAAGGCAGCCTTTGCTGTTGTGATATTTCTCATTCTATGGAAGTGAGGACTTTCTGTGTTCAGATCTGGATGGAAAACATGCCAAACATAGCCAGCTCTTTTTACAACTCAGCCTTCAGAGCTTGCTCCTTCCAGCTCTTGCTTTTCAGTATGGTTCCTGGTATGTGTTCTTCTTTGCAAGGCACGTGGAAAGGTACTTGAGGAAAATCTAGAGAAAAAACATTTATTCCTGTTGGTTCTTCAGTGTTGTGGAGGAGGTTTTACTAGAAAGGGAAAAAGAATGTTAATACCTGGTGCCTTCAGGTATTTCCAGGTAGGCTTGGAAGCTTACTTGGTGCTTATCACTTTGCTACTCTCCAAATGAGTGAATTAAGGTGATGGTTTGCTTCAGTCTTCTCACACCTAGTGTCTGTTAAATGGAACCATAATTGAAGGGGCTTATGCTTACAGTTCTTGAATTCTGAAGTTTTCTGTTATTTCAAAGATATCAAGTATTGAAGACATGTATGTGGAAATGGCTAGAAAGTCTGCATTTGTTTGCGCTCATCACTTTGAATTGGGACAAGTGTATGCTGTTAAACAAGTAAATAATGTTTTCTAGGCAAATTACATGTTCCGAACACTTGAAAACATTTCGAATTTGAAAAATACCAAAGTTACTTGTATCATTATGCCATTTATATGAAAGGATAGCAGGTGAAGTATTGCCTTATTCTACTTGAAATGAAATTTGACAACTGCTTTAAGAATGTCAGGTTTGGATAGCTGTGTGCTTAACTGCTTTCCGGTAGCAAAGATGACAGACCTCTCATACGTGTCAGAATTGCTGTAATTATTTTCTCATGGAATAAAACATGTCTTGTAAGAGCTCAATCACAGCAAAAGCAAGTTGGGAGTGATACATTGAATTAAAGGACTTGGTCATGTCTGTCCTTTTACGATACTGTTTCTCTTTAAAATGCTTTGTGGTCATGGAATCCATCAAGTACAGAACATTCAAGCAGAGAAGCTGAAATTAGTGAAACTATTCACAACTAGAGAGGAACAGTGAGACTGGGTTGAGATACTGGAATAAGCTCTTAACCACGGAAATACAAGCTGAACAACCTGGCTGGCAGGTGATGATACAGTGTTGCTAGCAAGCATACTAATTAACTTCTCTGTATTTTCTTCAGATTTACAAACGCGACTGTCTCAGCAGAATGAAGGTAAAGTAGCATTTGATATGACTTGTAATTAGTAGGTTTTATTTCAGGTGTCTGTAGGGGAAACGCTTCTAGTATAGGGTTTGCCCATACCTGAAAAATTGTATCCTGTTTGTTAAGTGTCTATGGGGAATCACGCTGTGATTGATTTTTTGACTGAAAATTCTTCATAGCATTTTCTCCAGTGTTGGTAACATTGCCCAGCCATGTGCTAGTCCAAAAAAATGTGTGGGCTGGTATTTGTGGATGGGTAGGAGTGTTCTCCCTCCTTTAGAGGGGTCATTTGAGAATCAGGAGTTTGGGTTTGCTGTCCCTGAGTTGCTCATTATCTGACTGCACAACCCTTAATGTCTGAAGTATATGGGGAAGGGGGCTGTTACTGCAGCTCCACTGACAGAAGCCTGAAGCCTATGGAAGGGCAGCCTGTGGGACGGTGTTTAATACAATGTACTGGGATGATGAGCAGCAATAAATGGCAAGTAATAATTTCAGTTATAGGGAAAGACCAGTTTCAGTTGTCAAATGTTTCCTACAATCTGCATTTTCAGGGGATGAAAGTGCAGGTACACTTTTGGAGCATAATTCAACATGCTTAAAACAGGTTTTAAGAATTCCCCAAGGTGTCTGTCCTTTGCTCTGCAGTCAGCTGCGGTAGTGCTGTCCTGAGCTGCTGCTGGGCTTCCATGAGGAGCACAACATTAAAGGTGCTGCTGGCATACAAATCAGGCAGACATTTTAGATGCAAATGAAGATGCATGCCTTTTAATGTTTAAATGGAAAATCTGCCAAAATCAATGTACACGATTATATTTTCACTTTTCAGCTTCAACTGTGATTCATACTGTGCTGGTTTTTCTATTGATCAGTTTAAATGTATCTATCATCAATAGTGTCTGGTTCTGAGTTTTGCTTTCCTGCCTTCAATTTCTGTTTAGTCAGAGCTGTTTCTATTGTGCTGAATAAATTAGAGCCCTGCATAGCGGGTTCTTAGATATGCTAATTTTTTTTTTTCCATTACAACAGTTCTGGCTGCAGCTGCTTCTGTACAACCACTTGCAACACAGTGCTTCCAGCTTTCCAACATGTTTAATCCTCAAACGTAAGTGATTTATCATTGTCTGTTTGGCATTTGTCAATGACTTTAGCATGTAAGAAAGAAATCAGAATGTTGCCAGGAGTGTGTTTAATGGGTTTTGGGGGTGGATTTTGTCTGAGTGATATCTCTGTCCTGTTTTTCCTTCCCCCGTACAGTGAAGAAGAAGCTGGCTGGGACACAGAAATTAAAGATGATGTGATTGAGGAATGTAACAAACATGGAGGAGTTATCCACATTTACGTTGACAAAAACTCAGCTCAGGTATGCCTGCTTCTGGTGGGGGGGACACACTGAGCAGATATTAGGAGTTCTGTTGCTCTCTTTTGTCTAGGGGGAGCATTACAAATATGGCGTTTTTCCTAAAAGGAACCTAAATTGCTTAGTTTGTGCAGAATGTAGGTGCTTCCCTCCTATTGTGAATCATTGTGTGTAACTTGGATCTGGGTATGAGCAGCTTCCTGGTGCTGTTCTTACAGGTTTACCCAGCTGAAGTTCCTGTAGAAGAGTAGTGACCAGTTCAGGCATTTGGCATTTCCCTTAAACTGTGCCTTTCCCACAAGCCAAGGACTTCAGTTTCCTCTTTCTAGAGCACAGGCTTCAGCAGAAAGGGCCCTTACTCCAAGAGAATTACAGTGTGCAGGTAAATGTGTGCCTCATCCCACGCTTAGAAACAGCTGTGGTCACTCATGACGTTAAAGCCTTGTAGTGGGCAGTCTGAGGGCCTGGAGTTAGAACAGGGAAGAGGAAGACTGGTGCTGCTGACTGAATTCCAGATTCATACCTGCATCTTAAACTGGTGAATGTATTTTTCTTCTGACTTCACCCTATTTACATAATCCCCAGACTGGTTACCTCTTCCCTGTATTTCAGCTCCTGGAATGTATAAACTCTGGAAGGTCTGTAAATAGATTAACTATCTTGAACCCTTTTCTCGAAGAATTCACAGCCCAAACAGAAGTTCAGTTTTTAGATGGTTTCACAGTTAGGTTAATTTCTACCCATCAGACCCTAAATGTGTCCTCTTGTGTTCCATGCTGTGGTACAAGGCTGAAACCGATGTTCTCGTTGGTGTGCTTAGGTGGGATTGTTCTGCCCTGGTGATGCACTTGGCACTCACCAACCATTGCTGTCTTGTGCAGCTTCCCCAATGTCACCTGAAACCGTTTCTTGTGGGTTACAGAGAGGTTAGATAAGAGCTGCAGTCTAGCACATAAAACAACGTACTGCCTTACCTGGCATCTTGTAATCTTCAAGATCACAGCTGTGATCTTGGACTGTTGGAGNTAAAACAACGTACTGCCTTACCTGGCATCTTGTAATCTTCAAGATCACAGCTGTGATCTTCTACAATGTGTTTGTTACTTAAAGAAAACAAAGTGTTCTTTGACAGGAAAAAACCCAAAACAACCAACAACCCAGAACACTTCCCACCTCCAAAAACTGCCCCCAACAACCAAACACAAAAAGATCACTGCACAACTCCCCAAAAAACCACCACCCCTAAAACCACACCAGCTCTCAAGATACCTCACATAGGTTCTGAGCATATGGAGCTGCAAAATTCTGTTTCACATTAGCAGATGGATTTAAAAGAAGAAACTACAAGCTACTATGTAATGAGTTAATGTTTCATAAAAAATGAAATCGGTTTTGTCATAGTAGCACAGCAGTGACCCAGATATAAAATACCCACTGATACAGTTTCCATTGTGCCATTCTGTTTTCCAGGCTTAGATTCTGGGCACCTTCAGGGCTCTGTCCCAGACAGACTTGCTGAGGACTGTCAAGGGTTGGCTTATGAGAGGTGATTTGTTGCGGATGAAACAGTTGCAGTCCCAGCTGAGTGCATGGCTCATGTACCACACCTATCTGTGCTGCTGGGTGTTAAGGAAAACCACAGCTTTGCTGCATCTCATTTGGGTATTTAAGCAGGTTGGGTGCCTTTGCAGGGGGAGGATGAGAGCAGAGCTACGTGTGTTATTTATTGCTTAGTGCCTTAATCACCACCCCCTAAGCTCAGGTTCACCCCGTGAAAAGGGAATGAGTTAGATTGCAGTGAGAAGAGTTTTCATACAGGCTGACTAAAGCTGCTAAGGGAAGGTTGGAGTCTGTCTGAAAATACACTATTTTTACTATTTTCCTGAAAAATCTGCTTCAGCTAGAATTGATCTGCTTAGGTATTACTGATGGTCTATTTTTAAGCAGGCAGCTGAAAAAATGCGACACATTACTGTGGGCATCTGTGTGTCTTGGAGTTGTTGGATGTGACTGTTGCAGTTCTCTGGATTAGGGAGGCACAGTGCTTGATCTGCAAATGGAAAACTCCAGGTGTCTCTGGTGAAGTTGAAAGATCAGTCTTTCACCTTGGGAACTATCTCAGGCTCTTCCTGCCCTGCTGGGATGGGATTTTCCCTTTGCCTCAGTTCTTGTTCAAGTAAAGACAGACATGCTGAAGTTTAGGTAGGAGAATTTTTATGGTATCAGTCTCCCTGGAGGTGCGGCATGTCCTTCCCATCTGGGGGAATGGGGAGTGCTTGGTTCTTGTGGAATCCAGGCTGTGAGCTTTCATGTTGAGTGAAGCATATGTGGTTGAGGTTAGTGGCTTATAGACCTTGGCAGCTAGGCTGCCATGGAGGCAGCAGACCCCTCGTGCTCTTCTCTTTCACATGGTGTTAGTGATTGGGAGCCTTTAGATCCCTTCTCTAAAAGGCTCTCAGGAGCAGATCAGCCATCCATGGCTCAGTGATTGCAGGTCAAGTGCATGTTTGGGCTGTCTTGCAAAATCCTATTTAGAAAAACTGAATGCTGCAATAACTGCCACAGTGGGGTAGTGCCTGCCAGTACCACTGTCCCCATCTCTTGTGCTCATTCTGTGTTACTGATTGATGCCAGCCGGTGGCCGGAAGAGCAGGTGTGCCTCTGTCACAGCCAGGTCCAGAGGTGGCTGAGGAACAGCAAAGGGGAAGTGTCTCCGACTCCTCATGGGCTGCACTATTCTGTCTTGCAGGGCAATGTGTATGTCAAATGTCCCTCCATCGCTGCTGCCATCGCGGCTGTCAGTGCGTTGCATGGGAGGTGGTTTGCAGGTGAGTGTTCCATGTACACGCCTACATTTAGTCATCCATTACAGAAATGACCAAGCACTGATTTTTACTTCTTTTCGTCTTGTGATTAGGTAAAATGATTACAGCAGCGTATGTACCTCTTCCAACATACCACAGCCTTTTCCCAGACTCTATGACTGCAACCCAACTACTGGTTCCTGTTCGACGATGAAGATTAATTTAGTCAGTTTTGTACATAGGTATTTTTTGGAGGAAGATTGAGTTATCTTTTATTTAGATAAAACTAAAGGAAAAGATTTAATGTCATTTTGTGTACACTTCCTGCTATCTTTAAAAATAAAATGAAGTAAGCAGAAATGCAGTGTGTTCATTCTCCCTAACTAGCATTTCCACTGTATACAAAGCTGTTGACTTCTTGTTCTGCCTTGTAATTCTTGTACATTGACAAAGGTGATCCGTAGGAACTGAGAAGTAGCTCATAGATAACAAGTACTCTGTAAAAGGCAGATGGGACATAATGACATTTTTAATGTTTCATGAGCCTTTCTTTTAATGCAGCAAAGACATTTTACATTTCACTAAATGTGGGTGATCTGCTCAAAGGTAATATCAGAGAGAGACTGGATGAGGGGACATATTTAGTGTTTTTGTATAAATGGAAAATCTAAAAATCTACTGAATGCTGACTGCAGACAGCTACTCAGCTTGCTTTGTGCTGAATAATTGGTAAGGAGGATTGAAGGGTTTTATTTCTTGATGGTAACTTTTGATTATTGTATCTGTAAAAGTTTCTTTGTAAATACGGTGAGGTGTGTCTAAGTTTCCAAACAAAACATCTCTGCATTTCCGGATGAGTTTCCATGTGTGTACTGGGGCAGAGCTGAAGGATTTCAGCCGAGTCTGAAAATGGGTAGGAAATACAGAAACATGTTTTGTTCTGGTTGCACATAATCTTTGCTCTTTTTAAGCTCTGTGAGCTCTGAAATATATTTTTGGGTTACTTCAGTGTGTTTGACAAGACAGCTTGATATTTCTATCAAAGACTTTCATATTGCAACAATCTTTGTAAGAACCACTCAAATAAAATTCTCTTAAAAAGGCCTTCATGAAGCTTTATTTCTCTGCTCTCCCAGTGTGACTTAAGCAGCGTGTGCTTAGGCCTGGAGGTGAGTGGTAGATGCTGTGCAATGCCCGATGTTTGGGATACCACTAGCATGGTATCCATGTGTACACCATGGGATATCACGTGCTCAGAGAGTACATGCAGGAGCTGTTCCCAGCCCTCCATGCAGTGTGGCCATGGTTTCTGAGGACCTAGGCACAACTCTCACCCTCCTCAGGCATGCTTAAAGTTCAGCCCAGAGACGACTCCCTCCTGCCCACCTCCATGCCCATCCTTCACAAATGGTTGAGAGTCCTGGGGCTAGAGGAATCAGTTACATTGGCTTTCAGTCTGGTTTCTAGAAGGAGCCTGCCCTTGTGCTTTGCCCTTTCTACCCGTCTCATCTCCCTGGCCTTTTTAAGCAGTAAGAAAAGACCAAGGTGGAGAGAGTAGGGAGAGTACAACATTCTTCAGGGGTGGGTGAAGGTGGGGCAGGCACCAATGCTGGTGGTGTTGCCATGGTATTGTGGGGAGAGGATGTGCTCTGCAGCCCCTGAGGCTGTAGCTATGCTAGAGCGGCAGTGGGGCAAGGGCCTGTCCTTAATCAAACTGGGGGCAAGCAAAGGGCAAAGATGGGGAGGGAATGGGAATACAGCAGGATCTTGGGAATAGTAACACAGCTGAAGAAGTAGAGCTGCTCTCTAGGTATGCTTCATCTGAGAACAGGCTTTGAGTGGTGAATTTGTGTTTCTGCCTTAAAAACTGGGGAAAAGGCACTTGTACAAGGTCAAGGCTGTACAGGTGCTGGTTGAGGTAGGGCTGCTGGTCCCGTGTCTTCCTTACACAGAACTAACTGAGGAACAGAGAGGCTTTGTTTCAAAAGGCAAGTAATGAAAGACTACAACACCAACACCCCTTTTCCTAGGCCAGCTGTAGGCAGCGCTTCTGGGGCTGGTGAGAAGCAGGAGAGATCCCCCTGCTCTCCTGGGGAAGTGCTGACCACCTTGTAGGCCTGCTAAACCAGAATGCAGGAAAAGGCTCCGTTTCTGGGACCTGCCTGAATTACAGGGTCCCTTACTCTGTTGAGGGCATCTGCCCTGTGACACCTGGAACTCAGAAATGGGACCAGCTTCAACCCACCTATTTTTGCAAGAGGACAGAAATTTGATCATAAATCTGAAGTACCCACCATCTAACTTCTACACTCAGGAATGCATGAAGGAATAGGGCAGCTCCACATCCACATGGGCAATGGGAGCTGCCCAAGTGCCAAAGGGAGAAACTTGTGTGGTGTACTTGTATCTGTAAAACAGGAACTTTAATGTAGTAAAAATGATTATTAGTTCTCCTTGTTTTGGGAGTAAGAAATTGGAAGAAAGTAGAAATTTTGTAAAAAGCATGCTTACAATCAGCAGAGCACAGAGGGTAGGACTGTGCTGTTTCATGAAGAGCTCTCACTTCCAGGTATCTAAAGATTTTATTATCGTACAGAGGAGGAATGGCTGGGTGGGGGCACTCCGGGATAAATCCCAAACTCCAGATTAGCAGCGTATTCCCATACCAATGGCCATGAATGTCCCAAACGTCCCACCGCTTTGCATCATCGTTTTGCCAACTCCACCCATTAGCTCTCGTCCTCTCATGCCAATCCTGAGATAAAGAAAATCACAGGGATTATATAAAAGCTGAAACCTGACAGGTGACAGACATGCAGCAGAAAATATCTGAGACAATCAGCTCATGGTTGCAAATTGAACACTTCTTCAGTCTAAATCTGTGCAATTGTATAGCTGCTGCCTCCCCAGAGACTGGCTGCGGTGGCCTGCGCTACTGCAGGGGCTCTTGAGTGGCCCTCACCCATGGCCCGTGTGTATTTTTTCCTGCAATAGAACCTTCCTGCCACACCTTTAGCAGGAACAGCTTTGCATGCTGGTCTCCCAAATACCCTTAATAGGGGGAAAAAAGTGCTGTCCAAGTATTTCACTTGCCAGAGTACAAAAAGAGTTGTCTGAGCTGTTGTACTGCCATCCTCTCTAGCTGCCGTGGCAGTCTTTTCAATATCACCAACTTAAAATTAACTTTCTATTTACCACTGACTCTGTGTTTTTAATATAGGACACCTGAAAGGCCTAGAACCTTCAAAAGGTGTTTCTGTTCTCCAGTTTTCACATACCTGAGGTCAGACTAAAACAAAAAGAATTGTTCTGTCTCAAGAAGCTCTTGTAACATTCGGCTTTTAAGTACTGCAGTGACTTTAGGGTCTAAGGAATTTCATGCACTTCATTCTTAAAAAGAGATTTTTCCCTCAAAAATGGAACAGCAGAAGTACTGTAGCTGTGTCATTCAAGTACGACAGAACCACTCACTGGTTCTTCTAAATGCCCTAAATCTGTATCTTCTGCCAGCATCATGCTGCTTACAAATACCCTCTGGGAACTGAGAGAGATAAGAAAACTTCAGACTCCCATTCGATTAGGATTTGTGCCTTTTCCTCCTTCATCTCACTACCAAATCATCACCTATATTTAATCACAGGTAAAAACCATCAAACAGAAAGAGTTCTGCAAAGAGTGACAGAGCTGACTTCAGTAATTCTTTGTCATAGATGATGTGCAAAGCCAGTCAGCAGGGCCAGAGCAAACACTGAGCAGCAAGCACGGCTTGTTTTCATGTCAGCATGCTAGTGAGCCCCAGGGGAAGGTGGAATATTGCCCCTCTCCGTTGCACAGGGGGACTGCGCCAATGCCAGCCATGGCTGTACCCACACTCCTGCCGTTCAGACTCAGGGTCAGTTTGGTAACTGCCTCTGTGCAGGGCATGGGACACGCAGAGGGACCACAATGCAGACACTAAGAGCTTACAGAGCACCTCAGGAAGCTTTAGGGCCAGGAGAGGGCTGCACATATATCTGCACAGACAATTCATCCAGTTCCTCCTGGAGCTGATCCTCCACAGCCTCAGCTTCCCAGTGAACCTCCCTTACAAGAGGCAAGAAAAGGTCTGTGAAACTGTGACCTCTCGGCATACAGAGGACCCAGAGGCAATGGCTTGCCAGCACCAGATTCACCTGCTGGAGGCCAGAGCTTACTGCAGTAGCTGGAGTCACAAAGTTCCACTCATGGGACTGGTACAGGACCAGACCCAATCCCTTCCCAACCCCACAGCAGTACCATTTCTCTCTGGCTATCGCCCTGTCACCACCTGTCTGTGAAAGCCATTTCCTTGGCATACCTGAGGCAGGAAAATGTGCCGAACAGCGCTCCTGCAGCCATGCCCACTGCAAAGCCCATCATGAAACCCATCTTTATTCTGTCAAAGCAGCTGGGCTGCGACTGCCCATACGGGCCCACGGTCACAGGCATCTAAAAAAGAAAGGACAATATCTCCATCGATTTACCGCTTTGTCTAATAGACTTCTATAACCAAACTGGGCTGGCAGGCCGGCCCGTGCAGTTCAGAGCTTCTCGCGCGTGCAGCGTTAGAGGTTGTGCTGGCTCCCAGGTTTGTTTTCTTGCCTGTCAGGAAAAACAAGAAGGGAACGACGGCCTCGTTTCCCCTCAACAAGCTCCTACGAGCGCCGCTGTGGCCGCCGAGGATGTTTCGGGCCTCCCCCTGTGTGCTCTCCTGTCCCCAGTGACCAGCGCACGCGGCACCTGACCGAGCCTCCGCTGCCGGCCCGTCCTCCCCGGCTGCCGCCGGCCTCGGAGTCAGAGGAGCAGGCAGCGAACCTACCCTTACGGAGACCGAGGCCAGGACGGGGACTCAGCGCAGGGGCTAAGGCCGTAGCCGCCCCGGGAACGGCGGCCATCGCCTGTCGTCCGGTACAAGAGCTCTCGGAGGCGCACCGCGGTCCTCAGCGCGCGCTTCACCTCACCAGCCCCTCACCAGCCCCTCTTCCCCGGCCCGGGCCCGGACACCCGCCCCGCCCGTACCTCGCTAGGCCGCACCGCACCTCCACCTCTCTGGGCCCCGCTTCCGGCGCGCGCCGTGACGTACAGGAAGAGGCGGGGACG
>VZTF01002190.1:38529-58610 GCA_013397755.1 Cnemophilus loriae
GCTGCTGTGGCGGCGCTTGGCGGCCCTGAGGGGCGGACGAGCCCCGCGGCGGCTCCGGGCGGGGGGATCAGGACCGGGACCGGGAGCGGAACCGGGACCGAGATCGAGATCAGGTAAGGCTGCGGTCGGGCAGAGCCCCTGCCCGGGCAGGGACAAACCCCCGCTCCTGCCGGTCCCTGACAGCAACTTTCCCCCTCTTCCCCCCTCAGGGCGAACCGGCGATGGCGGCGGCGCTCCTCGTCCGCTTTACATGGATGTCCAGGCCACCACCCCGCTGGTAAGGGCCGCGCCGAGCGTGGGAAGCGGAGCGGGGACCCCGCACTCCCACTTGGTTCTTTCGCCCAAGCGGTCGCGTGTGTCTCGAGCTGTGGGGGAACGGAGGCGGCCTTCGGCGCTGGCTGTAGCGGCACAGGCTGTTCCTCTCACCACAGGGCAGTCCAGGCTTCCCCCGGAAGGGCTGTAGTTACGCCCCCTGAACGGGCAATCCCAGCGCCGCAGGGCGGGAGCGTGGCGGAGCTGCGAAGGGGCTCGCACCGACCCCTGCGGGAGTGAGGAGAGTTGCGAGAAGCGGGAAGTTAATTCAACCAAAATACTGATCTGACATTTTTCTTAACATTTTAAAAACTTGTGGTTTTTTCTGCTGAGAAGAAAGGCTGGATTGGATGGGGCTTGGAGCGACCTGATCTAGTGGAAGGTGTCCCTGTCTGTGGCAGGGGCGTGGAACAAGATAAGCTTTGAAGTCTCTTCCAACCCAACCCGGTCTGTGATTCTGTTTTCTCAAATGATGCCGTTCTTCTTTTGACTTTCGGTGCAGATCAGGGTTACATGCACAGAACATAATTGCCGAATACTTGTGTTATATGCTACATGTAATAGCGTCAAGTTTTCAAGGTCAGGCCTGCACTAAAGTAAGACACTGCAACAAAAGTGCTGCGGATCCTGTGGCAGGGGGCATGTCCAGAGGGAGCAGATATGCTTTCCCTTTTCCTTTTCTAAGGGTGAGTGGTTTGTGTTCCACAGGATCCCAGAGTCCTGGACAGCATGCTCCCATATCTGACAGCCTACTATGGCAACCCCCACTCCAGAACCCATGCCTATGGCTGGGAGAGCGAGGCTGCTGTGGAGAAGGCGAGGCAGGTGAGTCTTTGGCTCTGCACAGTCGTGTTGGTTTTCCTGCTACTGAGGGAATTCGGGTCAAAAGAAACTAAAAGAAAAAAAAGAAGAAAAAAAACCCGGTACTCTGTGGGCTGTATTTAGCAGCTTCCTCTTTGCTTAGCTGTACTTAGTAGATTTATTGCAGGAAAAAACAAAATCATAGAATATTTCAAGTTGGAAGGGACCCACAAGGATCATCAAGTCCAACTCTGGCCCTGCATAGGATACCCCAACAATCCCACCATGTGCCTGAGAGCATTGTCCAGCCACTCCTTGAACTATGGCAGGCTTAAGGCTGTAACCACTTCCTTGGGAGCCTGTTCCAGTGCCAGACCACCCTCTGGATAAAAAACTTTTTTCCTAATATCCAGCCTACACTTCCCCTGACACAGCTCTATCTGTTCTCTCAGGCCCTGTCACTGGTCACCGAGAGCAGAGAGCTGCCTCTCTGCTGCCCCTCATGAGGAAGCTGCAGCCCCCAGTGAGGTCTGACCTCAGTCTCCTCTTCAGACTGAAAGAACCAAGTGACCTCAGCTGGCTGTTTTACAACCTCTCCTCTAGGCCCTTCACCATTTCATGGCCCTCCTCTGGATGTTCTCTAATAACTTCATATCCTTATAGAAATTTGCCCCAAACTGCCCGCAGGACTCAAGGTGAGGCCACCCCAGTGCAGAGCAGAGCAGGACAGTCACCTCCTTGCTCGGCCGGCAGTTCTGGGCCTGATGTCCCCCAGGACAGGGCTGGCTCTTGGGGCTGCCAGGGCACTGCTGGCTCCTGTTCCACGTGCTCTCAGCCCAAACTCCCAGGTCCCTTTCTGTGGTGCTGCTCTCCAGCCTCCTGGTCCCCAGTCTGTCTGGACATCCAGGGTTGTCCAGTCCCAGGTGCAGAAGCTGGCGGTTGCTCTAACAGTGAGATTAGAGCAACTGAAATGGCAGATACCAATACTTTAAGCAAAAGTGCCTCAGTATTTTTGGTTTCCTGGAGTCACAAGCATGTTGCTCCAGTCATTGGACTAACTCCATATTTTATCATTCTTCTAATCTTAGGTATGGGTGTTTATAATTTTTTGTTTTAAAGTAGTATGTAATGGGGTTTTGTCTACTTAAGCTTTTCTCTCTTTTATAACAGGTTAATATTTAATACCACTCCTTATGACTGTGGATTCCTTCTGTATTTTATATTAATGCAGATATTTAGACTATTTGTAGCATAACTTTGTTAGGTACCAGCTGTAATCCCTTTGAGGCTCAAGAGGGTATTCTTGAAAACATTTCACGTGTATTTTGCTGTAGTGAATTCGTTGTATGTTTTCTTAACAAGTCAAATTTGGATTTCTTTTTAAACAGCAAGTTGCAGATTTAATAGGAGCTGATTCACGGGAAATTATATTTACCAGTGGTGCAACAGAATCTAATAATATGGCAATTAAGGTAAAAGGTTTATACCAATTCTTATTTATTATGTTAAAATTATGTATTTAAGAACTGTATGCATTTCTCAACAATTTAAATGTTAATATGTTGGGGTATGTAGCACATATTTGCATTTCTGGATTTACTTTTTGTGATACTCTGTTGCATATGTGGAAGAAATACTTGGATGAATGTTTTCGTGCCCAGGACATGATTTTGAGGGCAGTGTAAAATATTTGATGTTTATCTTGCATACACCAAATACAATCCTTCTGCTTATGTAACTAAAATCTTTATTGTGAAATATAGTGGACATGTGGATTAGAAACTTTTTTCTGATGCAGACTAGGTTGTGTATGTAGTATGTGGTTGTTCAGACTTCTCAGTGTTTATGACTCCACTGCAAAAGTTTTCAAAAAAGTGCTTTGGTTAATGGCATCTACAGCTTCTATCAGTAAACATCTTCACAGAGTTTTTGAGAAGTGAGGTGCTTTGAAAAGCAGGTGCTGATGGAGATATGTAGTGTAGATTATGTGTCAGTGCCTTTGGGATTCACGAATTGGGTCAAACAGGAAAGATCCAAATGAATTATATCTAAGTAGTAATTTCTTAGTTCCAGTCATATTGTGTAGTGCCTGCTTTCTTCAGTGGCCAATTTCTTTTTCATGGACTGTGCCTGACAGGGTGTTGCAAGGTTCTATAAATCCAGAAAAAAGCATATCATTACTACGCAAACAGAGCACAAGTGCGTGTTGGATTCTTGTCGTTCCCTGGAAACGGAAGGTTTTCGCGTCACGTATCTACCTGTTAAAAAAAATGGGCTCATAGATCTGAAGGTAAGTTGTTACTGACAGAAAAAAAAACTAAAAATAAAAGATTTTTTCTTCAAATTGGTGCTCAAAACCTTGTGTCCTCTAGATGAAAAAGAGGAAAGGATGATAAATATCACGAAGTAGAATGAGAGGCATAGTCAAATCTGTCAGATCTGGAGAATGATTTTCTGTTGTAATGCCCTACACTTTTTCTCAACCAAAACATCTACCTCCTATCCCACCATTCAGCTGCTGCTGTGCAGGTGGAGCTGTTGTGTACCCTACAGGGAGCACAGTACTTGAGGCATTGTTTCAGTGATTACAGTACTCCCTGTGGCTGTCCATGAGCCAACCCTTCTGTGTGCACTGGCTGCAGCCTTGAGATGTAGAAGTTGTATGTTTTTAGTTCATCATTGATGTCCTGTAGCACAGGGCAGCAACAGTTTTATTCCCAGTCCCTCACTTGCCATGGAGAGTGGTGGTGTGTGTCATGGGACCGAGGGATCAGCCTGTGGGCACAATAATGAGTCGTGCTTTCTGAGCTTGTTGCTGCAGGTGTGATGTGACTTTATATAAAGTGCAGTTCCTTTACAACCAGTCTCACTTTGGCTAGAAGAGGCTTGAGGTGTTCTGTGGGTGGTCACTTCATTGAAGAAAATAGTTCGGAGAAATGTACAGGATATAGGAAAGCTTGTTGAGATTTGATTTAATCAAGTGGGGTGGCAGGTGCATCAAAGGGTTAGGACATGCAGAAGCACAATTGATTCACTCCTCTTCCTACAGGCCTTTAATGTTCACGTGGTTAGTGTTCTCCCCAGGGCTGTTTGTCAGAACCTCAAGTGTTTGTTGCAAATGAGGGACTGGTGGTTGAGTTGCTGGCAAATTGAAGATGTGCACAGGAATCCTGCTTCTCTGTCACAACTAGTTACAACTTTTGTCCCTCTGAATCTTTCACCAGGAGCTGGAGGCTGCGTTCCAGCCGGATACAAGTTTGGTTTCTGTAATGACCGTAAATAATGAAATAGGAGTAAAGCAGCCAATTCATGACATTGGTAAGTACATTGTGGCTTCTAGATGCCAGCTAAGGTTGCTTCTGCTTCATTTTAGTTAATGTTTTTGTCCCCAAATGGTACTGTTGCAAAAGATTAGGTGTAATATAGCTAAGGAAAAAATGATAACATAAATATTTTAAAATAAAAAATGTTATAGAAATAAATAATACTGCTATCCCAAATAAAAACTGATTTTAAAAGGGAAATGAGAATGAAATTCAGTACCTTTACAGTGAGCATTGCATCAGTCATTGCTCTGGATGGATTAGCTGCAATTCATTGGATTGTATGAAGGATGATAAAAAAGCACATAATAACTGGCCGAAATTGAGCTTATATACAATGATTTATTGAGCACTTGTAATGTTTAAGAGGAGAAATGTGCAGGATTTGGAGTGGGAGAGGATGGTGAGCACCACACTTGGACAATCCTTCCCCTAATATTGTTGTATATAGTCATGAACAATTCCTTTGTGGGGCAAAAGGCCACTGAAGAGCTACGCCTCTGGAACAGGAGGCAGGGAGAGGGTGAGCCAGGCTCTGAGCCGGCAGGTGGAGTGACAGGGACCTCAGAGCAGATGCAGGGAGACCCTAGAGAACCGCGGTTGTTGAAGCAAGCAGGTGAGCAGGTGCCTCCCTGATGATCCTCCAGGTTCCTGGATCCCAGGTGATTTGTTGATAAAGTTTCCTGTGACAGTAACAAAACATATACACATACTGTTTCTGCCCTGGTTTCACCCCAGCTGGCAACCAAGCACCTTGCAGCCGCTCACTCACTCCCCCACCAGCAGTCTTGGGGAGACAATTGGAATGGTAAAAGCTAGGATACTCATGGGTTGAGATAAAGACGGTTTAATATGAAAAGCAAAAACCATGCACACAAGCAAAGAAAAACAAAGAATTCTATACTGCTTCCCATGGGCAGGCAGGTGTTCATTCATCTCCGGGAGAGTAGGGCCCTATCCCACGCAGTGGTGACTTGGGAAGACAAACACCATCACTCCAAACATCTCCCCCTTCCGCCTTCTTCCTCTCAGCTTTCTATACTGAAAGCATATGACATATGTCATATGGTCTGGAATATCCTTTTGGTAAGTTTGGATCACCTGTCCTGGTTATGTCTCCTCCCAGCCTCCCACATACCCCCAGCCCCCTTGGCCATATGAGGGGCAGAAGAGGCCTTAGCTCTGTGCAAGCCCTGGTCAGCAATATCAAAAACATCTCTCTATTATCACCCCTGTGTTCAGCACAAATCCAAAACACAGCCCTGTACTAGCCACTGTGAAGAAAGTTAGCTCTACCCCAGCCAAAACCAGCACATCTTCATATTCAAGATATCCTTTCATAAGATGTTTGAGTTTTTAGACAATATTTTGGCTTTGGCTCTGCTCTAGAGTACATACTCTGTAGGGTATTGTTTTCTTAGGCTGTGGC
The DNA here is from genome assembly GCA_013397755.1 of Cnemophilus loriae. Classification (NCBI taxonomy): domain Eukaryota; kingdom Metazoa; phylum Chordata; class Aves; order Passeriformes; family Corvidae; genus Cnemophilus; species Cnemophilus loriae. Next base: position 44,395 of record VZTF01002190.1, read on the forward strand.
AGGCATCTTGTTGTGTGCCTGGTTTTCCTCTTGCTTAGCTGCTGCATTTATTTTTTTCTTCATTAAGCTCAAAGCAGCATTTTTGCGAAGGTTTTTCAAGGTTCTGTTTCTTTGTTGACAAGCATTTGACCATCAGAGTTGCTTATAGACCCTTCTTCTTTTCCTCGTGTGCTTATATTGTCAAGGTCAAGGTCCTTACTATGTTCCCATGTTTAAATGCCAGAGACGGCTGGTGCCAGCTCTAGTTCCCCCGGTATGTTCTCATAACACCTTAATAGCAGGTCCAACAGGCCAGGCCTGAGGCCCTGTTACCATGTGGCCTGTGGCCTGATATTGCCTGTGGCCTGACCTTGCTGGACCACAGGAGGGTTACTTATCCTGTGAAGTATCATGTTGAACCTCTTCTGCAGAGGAGAGGTCTCGGATGCAGCTGCGCAGATTCTGTGGAAGATGGGTTGTGATATTTTTGATGACAGAAATAAACAATAGTTATGTTTACTGCCCATGAACAATACATTATTTTGTTCCTTCATATATTTTAGCCTGGTGACAGACTCAGCTGACTTCAGGTGGTAGTAATAAGTGTGTGTGTGACAATTCTGAGAATGTTTTTGAAGCTGAGTGTTGGAAAACTTGGAAAATAGAGGAAATTACATAAAAATACATGGCAAATACAAACTTGAAAGGAAGGCTGGCTTGTACTGGACGTTGAGAAGAAAAAGAATCAAGAAAAAACAATTTTGTCCAACTGTGGAGGCATTCCTGTGGGGAAACTGTGATGTTTCATGCAACCATTTGTTCTTAAACTTGTTAGGTATGGGTTTGGAAATAGTCTCACTTCTTAACAGTAGAAGACTTTTTAATTTCTCAACTGAAGAAATTCCTTGTAGTCTTATCTGCCTAAACCTGTGCCAAGGCATCAGCTACAGTAGCCCCTGCACAGCTTTAGCCACTTCACTGTAAAAGAAACATCACAGCCCTCATTTCTACCTTTGTCACTTCAGATACCTCAATAACCTACTGTTGTTTTAGATTCACTGATACTTTAGATCCATTGCTGGAATCTTTGGGATCATAGCAATTAGATAAGATAATGTGGTTTTGGTTTGGTGTTTTTATTACAGGTGAGATCTGCCGTGCACGTAAGGTTTTCTTCCACACAGATGCTGCACAAGCAATTGGTAAAATTCCTATGGACGTCAACAACATGAAAATTGACCTAATGAGCATCAGTGGCCATAAAATCTATGGGCCCAAAGGTACTCACTGAAGTGCTTTATAGGGAATTGTTGTTTCCATACCTGCCTTAGGGTAACTACACAAGATGTGAACTCAAACACATTTGTCATAGTGTCAGTTACTTAAGCTGTACAAAACTGTTCTGAGTGGTGTTGGACAGGCTTCAGAGTAGCTCAGGCACTGCTGCCAGCGTAGAGCTGCAGTAAGTGGATCTTCAGTGCCGGATGGCTTGAGGTGGCTTCACTGAAGGAAGAAACAGTGTCGTATAATGGTGGCAGCATTACAGCAGTGGGGTTTTCAGGAGCCATGTGCTGCTTGTGAAGCAGAACTGATGCTGAAATGATTGAAATGAAATCCCTTGGTTATAGGGCAAAGTTTAGACCAGAGTGTGACTTGCAACAAGGAGACCGAAAGGTAACTGATTGGTGATTTTTAATTGTTTTCTTCTTCCAGTGGCTTCTTTCCCCCAACTCCGTTTGTGCATTTTCTTTGCAGAATGGGGTTTAATATCCAGCTGTGCATTTTCTGGTTGACTCAACAAATACTAAAAGTCCAGCTATTATTATTTTCATGGGTGTTAGAGAGCCAGAAGTCAGGTTTGCTGTATGCTCTGTGCTATTCGGAAACAAAAGACAAAATTCTTATTTTTCAACGTTTTTTTTCTGTATGAGTTCTGCTGAGAGCTGAAGACATTATCTCTGGACAAGGACTAAGTTTTCAACCGGTAACTTTGGACAGATGACAGACATAAATTTTCACCATTTGTTATGCCTGGAAGTTGGAACTGTTCTTCCTGTGGTTACAGTCACTCCTTAAGTGTATCAGGGCACTTGAAGACATGAAAATTTGGTTTCTAGGTGAGGAGAGTAGAGCATTAAGTTGACTGGCTAGCATAACTGGCTCATCTAATCCACCCACTGAAAATTGTTGCCACTAATGAATCTTCCTAATGAGAAGAAAGGGAGAGGACTCGTGGGACTGGTGCTGGCCTAGTAATCCAGGGAAAGAATTTGGAATTCAGTAAGAGAACATTAGCGAATGCATATAAAAACTTCAGTGCAAAGGGATGAACTTGAGCTGTGTACAGGAATTGTGGGAAGGAAGGGAAGTGCTGAGTCCTTGGGTGACTGAAGCACCGTGGAAGAAGCTGAGCTCCCATGGCTGAAGCTCTGTGAGCCTGAACATGAACACTGGGGACAAACACCATTTCCTAGAAAATAATACTGAACTTGTTCACTTTATTTTTCTCCGGTTAAGTGTCCACGTGTGTGTTTGCTGTGGAAATAAGGAATGTTACCAAAGCTTGGAGTCCCTGTTCATAATTTTAGAACGCTGGGCATATGGTAAAACAGCTTTCCTTGTTTCCAAGGGGTTGGTGCTCTCTATGTGCGCCGCCGACCACGCGTCAGGCTAGAACCCCTGCAGAGCGGGGGAGGCCAGGAGAGAGGACTGCGGTCTGGGACTGTGCCCACGCCTCTAGCAGTGGGACTAGGGGCAGCGTGTGAAGTGGCACAGCAAGAGATGGAGGTATGTGCAACAAGATACTTGTCCTGGGTTCCAGAAAATAGTACAATGGCACAATTTAGGTCTTGGGTTCCTTAGGTCTTGTTACATCCATGTAACTGAATTAAATTTGATTCTCATGTTTTAGCATTAAGTAACTGTTTTGAGAACTTAAGGGATGTTTTTGGGTAATTGTAAGTTCTTTCTAAAGTTCCTTTTTTCTTGAAGTGCTCTGAGTCATAGTTTTCTACAACAAGGCTACAGTTGACAGTTCCAGTGAAATATGGCTTTATGTGCTTGTATTTACTTCTCCGTTACGCGCATGTGTATTGCAGCATCTTTGAAATGACTGTCGTGTTTATGTAATGTATATTGAAAAAATAAGACTTCCCAGTCTATTATTATACGTATTATACCTATTAAGTATAAGTTCAAGTTTACTGCAGCTTCACAACTAAGAATTTATTTTCTTTTTTCCTAGCTTGGACAGTAAAGTTTACTTGCTAGGTCTGGTGTCTGAGCCTCTGTATGCTGCTACATTGGTTTGTGGGCACCAATGCCTTCCTTACAGCTGGAGTGTAAAAATACTTACAGTGACATAGGCCAGATACCTGCACCCAAAGGATCAAGCTTCTTCCCAGGAGACAGGCAGAATTCTGCTATCTGAGCTGTGTGGTTATGGAAGTTGAGGCTAAGGAGCCTGCAGCGTCTGAATTCTGCACAAGCCTCAGATCTGGATTCTCCTCCTTGCCTAGCAGAGTTATGGCATTTTAAAACCAAATGGTGTTGGAGCTAGCCTGGTTTTCTTTTAACTTTTTGAAGTGTAAACAAGCCTGAATTGCACATGTGCACGTGGCCAGTTCTGTGTGCCAAAGCTTATCCCAGACCTCACTGCTTTCTTGATATGTGACCTCATTTTTTAGTCTAGAACAAGACACTGCCCATGGGCAGTTCTCACCGTGCAGTAAGGTTACTTATTGTAAAAGCTGAGTTCATAGTAATTTGCAAGTCCTTGTCTTTCTGTGCTACAATTAGAGAGCTCCTGGGAAATGAGGCACTTGCCATAATAGGTGCCCTTTTTTGTGGTGCAAAATGCATCATCTTCTGCATTGCCTAACTTGTCTTTAAACCCAAAGAACTCAGTGCTTTTATGAAGGTCAGTTTGGCAGCTTGTGTATGTAGATCTTTCTGAATGGTTTGAAATGTTTGTGAAGACTGAGCTAGCTAGGAGCCAAGTGATTATTCTCTTTTAAAACAGTGTCTAGAGCAGGCAAAGTTTGACAGTTCAAGTTTCAGCTGTGTTCTTTCCCTTGTCTGGCCAAACCTAGTTACTTTATTCTGCTTGCAGCTGGTGATACGAAGCAGTTTGAGTGAGGTCAGACTGTACACTGTTTATTATTTATGTCTTTTCTGGCTTCTCTGCTAGTATGACCATAAGCGAATCTCACAACTGGCAGAACGACTGGTTACAAAAATAATGAGTGAAGTTCCTGATGTCGTGATGAATGGAGATCGAGAGCATCGCTATCCAGGTAACTCAAGCAAAATTCTGAGCCCGTTAGTACTGTCTGGCTCCTTGGTGTTAAAGGCGATGGCTGAAGAATGCACTTGAGCACATGATGCAAGTCTTGCCTTGCAGGGGACAATTTGCCTGAGATTTTAGTTGATGGATTCTTTTTTGTATTTTATTTATTTGTATGTAGGATGCATCAATTTATCTTTTGCATATGTGGAAGGGGAGAGTCTTCTGATGGCTCTGAAAGATGTGGCTCTGTCTTCAGGAAGGTATGTGGAATGTATGGGAAGGATAGCAGTGTATTTTTGAGAGAAAATAGCAACTGCTAATGAAGGTAAAAGCTAAGGAGTAGTCTCCTTTGTGCCCCATATTTGCATATTCAGTTAATGAGTCAGCCTGGAATTGATTACATTCTAAGGTGGTGTTTAAGTGACACATTTCAACTGAAGGTCAAATTTACTTGTCCTGGAAGAAAAAAACAATGAACAAAACCACAAACAAAACCAAACAAAAACCAAACCAAAAAAAATCCTAACAAAAAGACCCCCACAAAACCACAAAAACAAACCCAGAAATTCCTACCTACTAGCCTTGCAAACTGGTTATTTGAGTAGCCTTGACTTGTACTGGTGACACTTTCATTCTAAAGGCCACCAACATTTGAGGAGCTTCTGTCCTTTGGGAGGTTTTAACTGCAGTTAGTGAGGCTGGGCATGTATCTGAATTAAATCAGCTCATAGTTCTTGTGCTAAATGCAAAAGCAAGAAAGAAAATTGCATGTGCTTTTATGGAGCTCTCCTGACTACAGGAGTGACAAGTAATATTTCTGTTACCAAGACAAACCTGATGTTTATGATGAAATGAATGGAGTGTAAGGATGCCCCCCCATCCCCCCTTCCCTCACCTTTGAGAACAAGCGGTCAGCATATCCTAATTAGAAACTGGTTGGCACTATGAGCAGGAAAGACAAGTCTCCACATGACTGTCCCTGAAGCCAAACACTTCTGTAACATGAAGATCTCTTACGAGGGCTTTGTGCACTGGGGAGCTGTTAACAGCTCTCCAATTGACACTGTGTGTTGCTACGTGTAAAAACTGAGTCACAGCATGTAACCAGTTCTGTAAACTGCTGCAAGGTGGAAGCTCTCTCAATTGACAACTGCAGTCGTCTTGTTCTGGATCCCTCTGTGCACTGTTTTTCATTTATTTGTTCTGCTGCCAAACAGCAGCTTGTGAAGTCTTTTTTTTCTCTTTATATGTTCCTGGTGTATCATCTTCTCTGGATAGTTTCTGTCTTTGTCTTTTTTTCACAGCCTCTACGTCAACTACTTCCTAATCTGCATTCCTGCTGCCTCTATTTGGCATTGTGTTTATTCTTGTGTATTTTCTGTATTCTCTCCCCTTTCCTTATGCTCCTAATATATTACTCTCATTTCTCGCTAATGCCTGCCCCTTGTATTCTTTTTTCTTCAGTAGCAGAAATATCACTTTACTTGCTTGTATTCACTTGTGGTTTCTAGGAAGCTGGGGAAGCTGATACAGGTTGTTGTAAGGAGGTAAGTGACCTGTTCTTTGTTGGAGGTTAAGCAAAAGTCTGACATTTCCCTGCCTTCCCTTTCCCAGTGCTTGCACATCAGCCTCTCTGGAGCCTTCCTATGTTTTGCGGGCAATTGGAACAGATGAAGACTTGGCTCACTCGTCTATAAGGTGTGTGGTGTGGTCTGCCTTAATGCTTCCAAATATTTTTCTTTCCTGATAAAAGTAAATGGTAGATTTGTTCCACCCCCCGTATGCATGTTATTCAGTTCCTTAATGATTTTCTTTTGGTTTAGGTTTGGCATTGGTCGTTTCACTACAGAAGAAGAAGTGGATTATACAGTGCAGAAGTGCGTACAGCATGTGAAGAGGCTGAGGGAAATGAGGTGAGACATAGTCTTATTGAACATGAAGACTTCTTAGGTGTGATAATCATGGGAAGAATTGGATTTATTTAGTTGAAAGTAATTGTTTGCTTCTGAAATCTGGTGGTGTTTCTCTATATCAGCAACAGTGTCCTCCAAGTGGTAGGGGTCTGATTTTTACATTAGCAACAAATTTCTAAGGAAACAAACCTGACACCAAACCTTTTCGCAGATCCTGCCTTTCTCAGAGAAAGAATATAAGTAGGGCAGGCACATATGGCAGTACCTAGGAGGTTTTAAGCCAGAGATGGTATTACTGAGTTAATGTATTGATAAGTTGTTTTATTCTGGTGAAACTGAAAGACTAGTGACTCATCTGGACAGTGAAAATGCAAGGGTTCAGACTCAGAGACACCAGTGCTTTATGCTGAAAGTGGGAGCACGAAATGAGGTGGAGCAGCTGCCCTCTCACCTCTTGTATTTTGGGTTGAGGACATAGGTGAGGGCTGATGACCTAAAGCTCACTGACCTCCAGAAGGGCAAGACAGGCAGATAGATGTCTCCTAGTTCCTTGTGTCATTGATAAAATCTGTTTACTTATTGTTGATGATGTCCTGTGCATTTTAGCTAGCCTTCATTTTTCTCCCTTTCTTTACAGCCCTCTCTGGGAAATGGTGCAGGATGGAATTGACCTCAAAAGCATTAAGTGGACTCAGCACTGAGAAAACACTGCTATCCTTGGACTAGATGTGGATTAAAATGCATTTTTCTGTCCAGTCTTGAGCAAATTATGCAGCACTTCTATTTTCTGACACTTGCAATTTGACCCGAGAACTACCCTTTCAGACCACAAAATCTAAGAAGCCAAAAATGAAATGAGTCTTTATCATGGAGAAAGGCAGGCTGATCTGACACCCACTGTGTTTCCATTGACACACAGAAATTTATGCTAAAACGTAATTTATTCAGAAATGTATTTTCTAATGAGAAAATTAAATCAGCATGTTACTCCCAGGCCAGTGAATTCTGGCAGGAGATTGCTTCTCGGTGTTACTCATCCCAAGTCACTGTTGTGTTTGCACCACAGACCTGTTTGAGGTGGGTATCCTGCAACTCAGCTGGGTTTTGCCTCTCAAATGCCTTGTACTGCAAGAAATTCTCAGAAAGGAGGACACTTGGATCTCTAGAGGAGAGGGATGCCTCAGTGTGGCTATGTGCCTTCACAGATAAGTTGTATGTGCAGTTAAGAACAATTTTTTTCTGAAATTGAGTATTTTTGGCTCATTTTCCTGGGTTTTTTGCGTGTGCATCTTTTTTTGTGTGTGTGTGTGTGTGCATTAATCCAAAAGATTCTTCTGTGTTCCAGAGTTTATGAGACAATCATGATGCACTTTGCTGTCCCCTCCATTGGTTTTTTCCATGCAATTTTTTCTCAGTGAGAAAAGAAAACTTGAATGACTGGGGAGGGGATAGGCAGAATATGTCAGCTTTGGTGGCAGCACCAGTTTGGTGGGAGCATGAGTGGTAAAGGTGGTGGGGGGAGCAGATACACTGCAATGTCTTAAGGCAGTCTGGGTTTTTGGGGGTTTTTTTTCTTGTTTTTTTTCTCCCTTTGTCACGAGACTTTGGGTGTTACTTGGTTTGCCTGTGGGCCCTTGGTTTCTGTCACTGCAGGGAGTCTCCCAGCTCAGCCTGTATATTTTGTCTGGAGATAAGAACACCTGGCACTGAAGTTTTCTTTGTCTCACAGACTGTACAGTCTGACTAGAGATTTGCATGGGAATCCGTTCCCTGCACATACTGGGGGAAGTGTCTGTTAAAAAGGGTTTGATGAGATTAATTTGTATCAGTGTTTCTCCTTTCTTACCTTTGGTGATCTTCCCAGTAAGAAACCGAACCCTATATGGCAAAGTGCCTTTTTTTCAATGCATAAACAAAGAGTTCTCAAATTAGTTGTGTTGATTGATGGATGCTGTGTTAGCTGCTGAATTTTATATACCCCATAGACGACGTACACCTTCAGTTTGGGATGGAATCTACCTCGAGGATCAACCGTGTCATGTAAAAGCCGAAGCTGAATCTCACAAGATGGATTGTGTTACAGAAGCTTGTGCATTTTTTGTTACTAAGGACAGATTTAGTTGTTTGTAATGCAAAGCTAATCCTTCGTTGTTCTATTTGAAATTACTAGCTTTAGCAGTTTTAATATTGTAGTGCTGGCACCTTATATTTCATCACAATATTTTTTAAACTACCATATGCATAAATATGTTTTAGCAGTGTTGTATGTACTCTTTTTCATCCTTGGGCCATATATATTTTCTGGATTAAGCATATGATAACGTGCTTTCCCAGCATGTTTTAGGAATACATGTTTATGAATTGTTCTTTGTGTTTTAGAATTATGAAAAATTACAGATATGAATTAAACTTGGCTACTGTTAGTCTTTTCGGATCCACCTTTTTGAGTGAACCATGCAGGACAATCAGTAAGTTGCTGAATTGCTGCTTTCATTAGGCAACAGAGAAGGATAGACTTTTCTGCGAACATTGTTAGAAGTTCGCTGTCATCAAGTTGACATTTGACTTTTGAAAAGTCATTCTTCTCAAACTCAATGCCTGATCTGATCTAATTTTTTTTTTTAAACTCAAATAGCCTAAATTGTGGTTATTTTGAAAAAAGGGAGCCCCAAATCTTGAAGATTCTGACCATCTCTTATTTGATAAGATTTAAAACAAATATTCTACATGTAAAGATTAGGGAAACTCATTCATACTAGTAACAAATGCTTATTTGAAATGTTTATAGGACAAGATGAGGAAAAATGTATAGTGGAGATACTTTCCCCTATGACAGAAAGAAATAATGCCGAGGATGAACATCTAGCTGTACCTCACTGAATGCAGTTAAAGCCTTTGGGGGAGGGGAACCTCAGTCTATCCTACTCTTACCAGTTGGATGCCAATGTGTGGTGGTGCATCATCCCCCCCCAGGCTGCACCATGATCTGAAAAATGCTCATTAGGCCTTGGCCTTGATGAACAGCCCTTGGGTTCAGCTCCTCTTGAGCTTATCAGAAACACTGCTCCAGGACAGGAAGCGGTGCTGTCCAGTGAGCTCCTGCTTTTGCCTTTTTTTTTTTTTTTTTTCATGAACATTTGATGCCTATATAACTTAGGTCAAAGTTACAAGGTGCTTATATAGCTTGAGTTATAAGATATCAATATAACCTGAATCATGACTTTTTATATATCTATATAACTTGATATCAATATAACCTGAATCATAGCTTTTTTCATAACTTTTATACCTATATAACCTGATATAAATCACTTTCTATACAATGTAATGGCTAGTATATAGTTAACTAGTTGCTTAATGCTGAATAGACAAAAAAAAAGAAGAAAAAAACCAGGTGGATAGCTTTAGAGATAGATAAGTATAGTCCTAATAAGAAATTGGCAAATGTAAAGCCAATTAGGCACAAAATAAAGAATTTAGTCCAGTTAGAACCAGACAGACCAAGGAACCCCGTAACTGCGCGTGCTCCAAAGACAAAGGTGAAGAGTTCAGATGCGAAGAAGACCTTGGAAGCCTTCATCAAAGACCCCTGACGACCCCCGAATTGGGGAGGCGCAAGCACAGTGCAAAGAGCTATCTAATAACCATGAGATCATACTATGGAAATTAGTTCTGGCGCGTGTGCAATGACGTTGTAGTGACATAGTAACACTGAGCAATACTTTCTGTATAAATATGACACAGCACTTGACCAAGCTGGGTGAGTTAGGTGGAGATATCCCCCTCACCACCAGCGCTGCAATAAACAAATACCTGCTCTGTAGACATCGGTCTATGGGGATTTATTTCCAGCCTATCTTTCGGGCATCACAGCCTCGGAAATTTTTTTTTTCCTGAATGATATAATGTTCCTGTTCTCCCACTTTCAAAGAAAGTGGCCCACCCGAAGTGGGGCCAGGATGAAACGTTGCGACTAAAGCCCATCTCTTGTAGCCCTGAGTGAGACCCTTAGGGCTCTCCTGGACTGCAGCAACCTCCCTGTGCTGGGGCCTCTCTGAGCCGGGAACTCTCCCGTTTGCTGCACTCAGAGAACCTCCGAAGGATGGGTCCTGGGCCTATCCCCCCACTCCTCGACGCTCCACACTTCACCCAGTGAAAAAAGCAAAGGCATCTGAAGTGAGTATTTCAGTTAGAACCGTGCATGTGCCTGCAGGGCTGTGATCTTATTAGCAACAGGGAGACGTGTTGGGATAACTCTTGTGACTGGACGGTTGGAATGAAAGGNCCTCGGAAATTTTTTTTTTCCTGAATGATATAATGTTCCTGTTCTCCCACTTTCAAAGAAAGTTTCCCACCCGAAGTGGGGCCAGGATGAAACGTTGCGACTAAAGCCCATCTCTTGTAGCCCTGAGTGAGACCCTTAGGGGTCGCCTGGCCTGNTCTCTTGTAGCCCTGAGTGAGACCCTTAGGGCTCTCCTGGACTGCAGCGACCTCCCTGTGCTGGGGCCTCTCTGAGCCGGGAACTCTCCCGTTTGCTGCACTCAGAGAACCTCCGAAGGATGGGTCCTGGGCCTATCCCCCCACTCCTCGACGCTCCACACTTCACCCAGTGAAAAAAGCAAAGGCATCTGAAGTGAGTATTTCAGTTAGAACCGTGCATGTGCCTGCAGGGCTGTGATCTTATTAGCAACAGGGAGACGTGTTGGGATAACTCTTGTGACTGGACGGTTGGAATGAAAGGATGCAGGCAGGGAAGAAGAAAGGCAGTGTTACTCTCTATGCCAATGACCAGCAGGAGTGCATGGAGCTCCACCTGGGGATGAATGAGGAACTGACTAAGAGTTTAGGAGTCAGGATTAAATGGAGGGCAGGGACAGGTGACACTATAGTGGGGGTCTGCTAAAGGCCACCTGACCAGGAAGATGAGCCAATGAGGGTCATCACAGACAAATAGGAACGGCCTCATGTTTACAAGCCCTAGTTTTCATGGGGGAATTCAACTACCGTGACATCTGCTGTGGGGAGAACCCAGCAGGGCACAGGCAATCCGGGAGGTTCATGGAATACACTGATGTCAACTTCCTTCTCCAGGTGGTAGAGGACACAATGAGGAGAGGTGCTATGCCACCTTATTCTCACCAACAGGGACAGGCCAGTGGAGAATGTGAAGCTCAAGGGCAGCCTGGGCTGCACTGACCATGAAAAGGTGGAGTTTGAGATCCTTGGGTTAATGACAAGGGTGAGAAGCAAGTTCACTGCGCTGGACTTCAGGAGAGCAGACTTTGGACTCACCAGGGATCTGCTTTATAGAGTCCTATGGGACAATGCCCTGGAGGGAAGAGGAGCCCAACAAAGCTGGTTGATATTAAAGGATCAGCTCTTCTGAACTCAGAAGCAATGCATCCCAACAAAGACAAAGTCAGGCAGAAACACCAGAAGGCCTGTATGGAACTGACAGAGGAAGTGGCTAAGCACAATTCATCAATTTGAGAAGTCGTGGCAGTCTGGTGAAATTTTCACTGACTGGAAAATATCCCCCATTTTTAAGAAGGGAAGTACGGAAGCCTTGTGGAACTACACCTGCCTGACTGACTGGCTGGCAGTTCCCTCTCTGCTGGGACATTAGTCATGGGCCAACTGTTTCCAGTCAAATTGTTTCTGCTAACATGTATGCTCTGTGCTTTGAAATGGTACAGTTTCCCAATGCTGAGTCCCAAAAAACTGGCCTGAGACCTCTTCTCTACTACTGACAGCTTTGATGAAATTTCAGGCTGGTGAATAAGGTTCTGCACTGGAAGGAAGGAAGGAAGGAAATGCCAGTTTTTTAAATGAACAATATGCGTGGCTGGGAGAAATGATCCCTCTGGACAGCTGATGTTCCTCTAATCTGTCCAAATCAGAGTCATAAAAAAGGCAGGTACAAGATGCTCTTATAAGAAGCAAAGCTCATAATAATGAACAATCAGAGTGGACTTGTGCTGAGTAGGCATAGCAAAACCAACAAAGTGTTTGATTCTAAGAGTAACTACACAGGATCATTAAGTCACATCGTATCTGATTGACAGGTTTTAAGTAGAGATTGGGATGAGGAATGAAGAGAGTGTTTCTGGGAGGCTCTGTGAAGATTATTTCTGTTGAAGAGTTTTCTAAATGATCTGGAAACTATTAAGATTTGTGGTTGACATGTAGTTATTGGAAAGGAAAATACAAAGTAGTATGAATCATTTAGCAAACTGAGTTAATTCATCCAAACCACAGACGGAGGAATAGGACCAGAGGCTGTATTTATGGAATCGTACCTTTAGGGTCTGGACAAGCAAAGAACCTTGGATTTGTGGTAATGCTTCCTGACTAATGGTGCAGCAAAACTATATTGCAAGGAGGAAAACATACTTATTTCATATATAGAATTGTCACAGTGGATGCTGGTTCCCTCAAGCTTTACTTTAAAATGTCTTGTGTAAATTTTCTTCCTCTAGTTGCATACCTAACACCTTTCTTCAGTTTTGGTTTAGGTAAAGAAGACACATACATTAGTGTGCTCCCAATGGTTTCCTAGTATCTAATAAAGGCAAATCCCATTCTTTTCTAATGCTTTTTTTCTCTGCCTGCCTTCCCCCACATGCATATTACAGGGAAAATACTGGACATGGTTACAAGATCCCTTGTCCTTTAACCTTCTGTCTATTGATGTTTTGCTTTCCATAGATACTTTCCTCCTGCTGTTGGTGACTAACTGCACCATGCTGCTGACTTTTCTTTGGTACCCTTGGTCCCTTGACATGCTCCTAAGTGTCCACACAATAAACCTCACAAGTCTCTTCACCATACTTTATTTGAGCAAATTACTTCACCATACTTTATTTGAGCAAAAAAGTAATGTGGTGACTCATCACATTGCACAAAAACTGCAAAGTCTTATATTTCCTCTGACCTGGGGTATTCCAGCACTGTCCTTTTGTTATCCTACACAGTCTCCCCACTGCAAGGTGGCTAGTGCAGCTTGGGAAGTGCTGTGGTGTCGCAGAGTGAAGCCCTGAGCTGCAGATGCTCCTGCTACCCCTTGCATGTCTTAGGCAACCAGCTCTGCAGGGAAGCTGGCAAGCCTGGCTGTTGATGCCTCCGGTGACTTCAATCACCTGCTTTTCTGGCCTGTATCGGGGTGCATGGTGACAGCCAACCCTGCCTATTGTCACTAGTGCTATAGCAAGGTGAAGTACTGGATACTGCCTATGCCTGCCAAGACAAGAAGGAGATATTAGCTTGGCAGAATTGGTATTTTCAGGCCATCTATTACCATAAATACCAAACAGAATACAAAATCTGAAAAAACTGGAGTTAATAGGGAGAAGATAAGCAAGTATGGGCTGTTGCGTGGGAGGGGATGAGAGTAGTAAAGTAGAATTTGGGAGCAGAAAGAGGGGATATACAGGAAAACAAATGATGGAGTGGGGATTATTGTGCTGCTGAGCAGCCCCACGCTGGATCCCTCTGCCTCAGGAGAGCACAACCATGACAATTTGTTGGTTTTCATCCCTTAACAGAAACCAGGGCCAAAGTTAACTGAATTGTTGAACTCCAAAATTTGCTGCAAAAGCATTTGCAAAGGGAGGCAATGATTTATTTTTATCCGTTTCTTGCAGACAACTAAAGTTTTTTTTCCTTTGGAAATGGCTGGTGCTGCTGTGCCTGTGTCTGCTGTGAAGCGCAGTGACAGAGAACCCAGAAGGATCCGGGGGTCCCTCAGCTCAGGGGCTGCCTGGTTATCGGTGCTATATTCAGTCAAGCCAAGGACGAACACGGCACGGGGCATCAGCCCCCGGGAATCTTTCATTTTAATTCTGCAACTTGGTCGTACCTAAACAGGTTAGAAACAGCCGCTCTCAGGGTTCTTGTCTCCGTTCGAAGTTCAATGCTCTCCTTAAGTCTCCGTTTCCTCAGCAACAGCCCCCAGCAGCGCCGCCATCGCTGTGCAAACCCCGACACCACGGGCGGGACGGTCCCGGGGCCGCGCACGCGCCGTCCGCCTGCGCGCG